>VOPJ01001997.1:0-16587 GCA_014673585.1 Semibalanus balanoides
AACTTTTACATGCAAATATCTCTGTGAATATTGCTCTGTATGCAAAATGATGTGTATCACGTTGGTCAGCACATTTTTCTTATTATTTTGCACATATTAACCAAACAACCTGCAACTTGTCCATTCTCCACTTATGAACTCAAAACCCCATTGACAAGGTGAACTGTTTCCTTTCATGCGGGTTTTGATGCAGTAACGATTCATGAATCAACAAATCTGGTGGTGAATCATTTTTAAAATTATAATAAGTTGGATTGAACGATTACAATCTATTCAATCAGTGTCGAATCAATAACAAATCTGCTCCCAGCCACCTTGTCTTGAACTGATATTTGTACCAAAATCATCTGAAGATGGTTATTGGTTCTGTAGTTCTGTGCCTACCCATTTGATTATGCTCTTCGTTTTCGTTTCGTTAATTTGCATGCGATGATGACGGAATCACTGCAATAATAATTCAATAAAACATCCTCTGCAATAACAAATCGTATTTCCATCCCCGCGCTATAAACAGACAGAAATGCTGTTTCTTACCAGTTACGACACACACACACACACGATAACCTGCGTCATCAGCACAGTGATGACGTCAGCGTTCGCCCGGAGGTCGAGATCGTTAGAGCAAAGTGAGAAACTTAATTGGGAACTATTTTCAGAGAAGCCGTTTGGTAAACACCAATCAGCAAATCTCTGGGAGTCGGGCGCGCTGATTGTCCGTGACGTCACCATCGTTTCCTTTGTCTGTGACGTCATAGCGAGGCAAACAAGAGAGATATCCCAACGAACACTGTGTCATATGTGCTTTCTAGGAAACTCTGAGGGGATGGGGTTGTGAAAGAGGCTATTGATTAAACTTCTTTGGAACGATTCAATCATGATACATTTTGGAATCTGAATGATTAAAGGAAACGTTCACCTTATCAATGAGATTTGAGTTGAGATAGACAAGCTCAAGCTGTTGACTGTTCCTCATACTCGAAAATGACTTGGGAAGCTTCCACATCTTCATAGAAACCCCTTATCAATTAATTAATATCGAGTCGTTCGAATCGGAAACTATAAAAATAGGTAGCTCTCCAGTCCCTGATTGTCTGATTTTGTCTGATTTTACGTATGATTAGGACGTACAAATGACGTAAGACTTGTCACTTGGGGAAAGTGTTTGATAAACAATGAAACATATGGTGATGGACAATAACATACTGTTTCAGTATCCCATTCCTTTGATTGCAAAAATGAGTTTTGTGAGGTATTTATCGTGATTTTGATGTTCAAATCGTCTATAAAACGTTATTTTTAGCAGCATTCTAAGCGAAATTATAGAATTACATAGTGTCACTAATAGTGACGAATATTTAGAGCAAGTATTATGGTGGTTCCAAAAAAAGTCATTTCGCAGTCGTGAATAAAAGCACATTTTCGCAGCGCTCGGGCAAAATGACTGGAACTGTTCTTCCCGTTAGATCTGGTAGATGATTACTGCTGCATCTTTCATGTAAATGGATTAAAACACGCTTTAAGCGAGCTGCATTGCGCTCACTGCCTATTAGGTGCGGGATGCCGCAGGACTGAACGCGCATCGAGAACTTGTGGTAGGTTGCGAGAGGACGGGGGAAGTGCTCTCCATCCCTCTCACCGTGGGCAGTGGAGGGGTGAGGAGTTTGAGATGGCAGTTTGAGCGGAGGCTTATTTAGGGGGTGGGGGGTCATCGCACCATGGCTTCCCCCTTGGGCGACAAAGGCGCTCCCAGACACCGAAGGTGCCCCATGCAACGAAGGCGCCGAAGTCGCATTCGGTTCATGAAATGCGTCTCACATTTAGCGAAGGGTGTCGAAGGCGCCCATCGCTGAATGTGAGGCGCGCTCCGGCTGAATATGAAACACGTTCCACTGAATATAAGGCGCGCTCCGATACACCTGAAGGCGCCCATCCAAATACCTTCAAAGCGCCCTCCCAAATGCTTCCAGAGGCGCCCTCCAGCATAGCTCCAAAGGCGACTTCCAATACAACTCTAAAAACGCTTTCCCACATGCCTTCAAATGCGCCCTTTGATGAACTTCTGAAGGCGCCTCAAACATACCTCCAAAAGCACCCTCCCATATATATGCCAAGGTGCCCTTCGATACAAATATGAAGGTGCCCTTCTATACCTACCCAGCTAACAGATGACGTTGCGACAACGTTGAACAACGTTGTTAGAAGGTTGTAATTTGGTAAGTTAGACAGTTACGTTGTGGCAACGTTATGACAACGCGGTGAATGTTATAAAGCACGAAAGTTGTCTGAACGTCACTATTTAACCTTGTGTCAACGTTATTTTAATTCGTTGCCACAACGTTATCCCCGCAACTTCATTGCCACATCTCAGCATCGTGTGCAAAGGTAAAATACATTCTTAATTTGCCATCAACTGAAAACATGTGAGCAACCACGTTCATCTTTGTGCAAACATTGATTGTATGTTTTCACATGTTGCAACAAGGTTGCAGCACAACGCTTAGCAAACACCATGTTTGTAGACTTCCAGAACGTAAACCACAACGTTCATTGTGAACGTTTGCAAATGGTTGTGAAAACATTTGTGACAGCGTTGCAAATGGTTGTGAAGCACCAAGTTGTCTCAACTGCATCCCTTGAGTTGTGTCAACGTGATATCAATACGTTGTCATAACGTTATCGCAAATTAATTGAAACTCAAATCGTGGTGGCCCAATATCTTAGAACTACTTCCTTGCTAATCAACTTAAGGTATGTTAGGCAACCAGGTTCCCTCTCTGTCCAACAATGGTGGATGTCTCATAACTCACGTCGTTACCAAGCTGCGAACCAACGCTTTAAACACGTGATTTTTGCAGAACTTCTAGAAACGCTGTCACAACGTTACACTGTGACGTTTTCAAAACGTTGTGTCAATATCTTAAATGTTGCGAAACATCAAAATTGTCTTAACTTTACTCTTTAACGTTGTGTCAACGATAAATTAGAACGTTGCCACAACGTTATCCCCGCCACTTCATTGTCACATCTCAACATCGTGTGTAAAGATCACAAAAATACTTTTTTTGACGTAAAACTGACGTAATGTGAACGACCACGTACGTCCTCATGCAAGCAATGATGTTATGGTCTCACAACGTTGTAAGCCAGATGCGACACAGAAACGCTATTTTTGCAGACTTCCACAAACATTTTTCACAACGTTATATTTGTGCCGTTCGCAAACGTTGTCCAGTCTGTCACAAATTTGTGCAACGTTAACAACCATGACATTACACCAACGTTGTCATACGTTGCAACAACTTTTATCCAGACGTTTACAAAACGTCAAAAGTAAAACTTACTAAGCAAGCCAATCCACGAGGCAGAACAACGTTTATACGTATGGTTTCAATACTACGTTGTGACAGCGGTATTTTGTATACTTCCAGAAAACGTAGACACAACGTTAATTGTGACGTTAGCAAACGTCCGTCAATAATGTTAAGCAAACGTAACAACGTTTTACCCGTTACAATCAACAATTACAAAACGTTGCCCTAACAATGGCACAACGTTTACATCACAACCCGCTGCAAAGCGTTCAGTGCAACTTTTCCCCAATAAGCATCATGTAAAATGACAAGACAAGAGTCCTAGAAATGTGGCGATACAATGTTGTGAAAACGCTATTTTGTAGACTCCCAAAAACGTCACAACCCCTTTATTGTGACGTTCGCAAAATGTTGTCACACACATTTTGCATAACGTTCTCTCTGACGTTTATAAACGTTGCCCCTAGACGTTGGCACAACGTTACGTCATACTGTCTAACAAAACGCCAATTAAGTGACTTCCGAATATTCAATTATGATTTGCATCACAACATTAAACAAAAAATAGGAACACTTTGACAAGAATATTGTATAACGTGTCGCATTTGACGTTAAAATGTCCCACAACATGTAAATACAGCCTTCCCAAAAGCAATCATGTATGGCACGACAACGTTGCAGCAAGGCTGCGATACTACGTTGTGACAACGATATTTTTCAGACTCCCAGAAACTTTGTCACAACGTTACATCCTGACGTTTGCAAAATGTTACAATAACCTTTGCAGAATGTTACATAATACCGTCTACAAAACGTTAGTATAACTTCCCAGCAAGCAAACATAGATGGCACGGCAACGTTGTAGAAGTTTGCAATACAGCCGTAGGGACAGACGTTTCTTGAAGACCTCCCAGAAATGTGTCGCAAAGTTAACATTGGTGATGTAAAAAAACGTCGTCACAACGTTTAGTACAAGAAGTCTGTCCAGGGTGCAACCTGACATTTAAAAACATTGGCATAATCGTTGGCAACAACCTTACATCATATTGTGTACATAACGTCAGTGCAACATTACCAGAAAGCAATATTGGATACCAGTTAACAAAATCAAGTTATTGCATCGTTGTTACAAAGTTGCGGTTTGGTGCTCACAATGTTGACATATAACGTTTTTCATAACATTATACGTTGTAACAATACTTTTTTGGTAAGACTTCCAGAACGTTTCAAAAAAGTGTAGATGACGATCTTAAGACCCTATCACTTAACGTTGTCATGATGTTGCTCCAATGTTGCCAAGACTTTCCTATTTCAAATGAGTATATACATCCTAAACATTTCAGGGACTTTTTCACGACGGTTGTATAACATTGCCACGAAGTTCCTACAACGTTGCTAAGATGATGATTCAACGTTTCCATGACGTTAATACAACATTGCCACGACGTTTGTAAAAACGTCTCCTATAATGGTTGTTGTGACGTTTTTCCACCGACATCTTTCAACGTTGCCACGAACATTCCTTCAACGCCTCTTTATTGTTTTAGTGACTTTTCCTTGACGTTCTTACATATTATCAAAAACGTCGCCAAAAACGATCTATACCACCTCCGAAATATTTGGTGACATTCCTCAACGACGTTTCTCACAATGTAGTCATAACGTTACCACGGACGTTCCTAAAACGTCTCCTTAATCTTTTGATGACATTTTGCAGCGAGCGTTCTTTTCAAGCGTTGTCACGTTTCATGACATCCTACGTCCTCCTTAATAATTTTTGTGACGTTTTCAAGACGTTCTTACAGTATTATCAAAACGTTGCCAGAATGGTTCTATAACGTCTATTTAAAAAATTTGATGACGTTTCCACGACATTCATTCAACGTTGTTATGACATTCCTAAAACGTTGTCACAATGTTTACACGATATTATCACAATGTGCATGCGACGTTGCCACAACGTTTCTATGAGTTCCATTACAATGATACGACGTTCTTACAAACGTTTACATAACATGTTCTACAACGCTTTTAACAAAGTTCTTGCGACGTTTTAACGACGTTCTTACACACTTTGAACTTCTCAGACGTTCCATGACGTTTATAACAACGTTCTACAACGTCTCAGTGAACGTTCCATATGTTTGTTACCCATATAAGACTGTTCTTTATTAAAATAAAATTAATTTACAACTAGATAAAACGCTGACATAAGAACTAAAGCAAACACCGTGTGCCGTCGTGCAGCAGCCGGCTGGCCATCTGCCCAGTGGGCCAGCCGCCAATTCGGTCTACAGGCTTCTCACCTTAACGTCTTCAGCCGACGCAGCTTGGCCTACAGCTATACCAGAAGTAAAAACATGACATTGTTCAATGTTTTATACGTTTGGCGGTTTGGTGCTCAAGACTCAATGGTATAACGTTTTGCTGTCACACAAACGTTTTTATACGTTTGCTCACAACGTTATTTATAACGTTCTCACAACGTCATGCGTTGCTCACAACGTTAGATAAAATGTTGTCATAACGTTATACGTTGTCACAAGGTTATTTTGCAGACTCCCAGAAGCGTTGTCGCAACGCTGTGTATGACGTTCCAACCAGGGCACTATACACTGGGTACTCCAAAGTTTGTTTTGGTATACACTAGAAATACATACAATACACTATAAACAGAAATACACTAAATCTCTATACACTAGCAATACAGAAATACACTAAATACAGCTAGAATTAATACACCAGGATAAATGGCTCATCATACTTGCGAACATGTATGGCGCTTTAGTTTTCGATCCAACAAACTTATATATCAGCGTAATGGTAAGCATTGTCCCTGCGACCTCCATTGGCCGAGTTGTCTTATGACGGCGGCCATCTTGGTACTGACAAAAGTAGCCGGCGGGCGGCGCGATTGCATACTTTGGCTAATAACTCGAGAACCGTTGGTTGAGCTTGACATTTTGATCCCAAAAATCGAAATAAACACGCTCAACCTTTATTTCTATGATGCAACTTTGATAATATTCCTTGAAGAAAGTTTCGAAAAAAACTTGGCTTGAAAAGTGGCCTTTTAACATGTAACCTATGGGCAAGTAAGAGAACGTAAGGTCACGCCCATGCTACCATGAGAACTTTGGCCCCAGGTTCCAAACCGAACTAATCACAACGTTGTCAACAACGTTACATTGTGAATGTTTACAACCGTCGTCAACAACCGCTTGCTCAACTGTACAACCTGACGCTGCAAAGCGTTCCATATCTTAGGACAAGACTTACTCTTACGCTATAAAACATCCAGTAACAATATTTCTAGAAGCAATATTTTTGGGATCTGATACACATTGTAATAAGGTTGCGATAACGGATATAGAAGCTATTTTGTAGACTCCAGAATAGTCACGTTTTATTGTGGGATACATTATATATTAACAACTCTACAAGTCGTCAGTGCAGGTCAGCTTTATTAATGGTAGAATATCACATCTTTTTCATGTTTAATAACATAAAATAAAAGGACATCATGTTTGCTGTAAGCACAAATGAAGCCTGATTATAGACTTTTGCTTGCGTAGGTGTTCATATAGGCGCGGTGGCCGCAGCTGTTAATAGGCATATATACTCGATCGGTGAAGGTGACCTGGCCGGCAATGACCTGTCCGCCCGTAGGGCCGGAGCCGCGCCAATTGGTGCCTGGTTTGGAGCATAGTTAGACAGGAGATGGTGACAAGATTAAACATCAACGAAAACGTTATGATGAGAAGAGACCGTTGTTACGCTTGTTGATGAGTAATATTAACGTCATTAAATAATATGTAACAACGTTTTGGTGATAAAGTCGTACAACAATTGTGAAAACGCTTCTTGGAGTCTACAATTACCTTGTGACAACGTACAACGTTGTGACAATGTTGTGACAACATGATATCACAACGTTGTCAGCCTTAAACCCCAACCTTCTTTTTACGTTGTAGCAACGCCATTTTGTTAGCTGGGTACATACTCCAAAAGCACCCCTTCCCCATATACCTTTGAAAACGATTTCCCAAATGTCCGCACTCTGCAAGCTCCAAAGGCACCCTCCGATACGTATCCGATGGCGCCTTCCCACATACCTTCAAAGGCATCCTCGAATGCACTTTCGGAGGTGTCCTCCGATACATATACAAGAAGGCGTATGAAGGCGCCCTCCGTTACACCTCTGAAGACGCCCTCCCACATACCTCCAAAGGCACCCACCGATACGACTCACCTCTGAAGGCGCCCTCTCACATCGTCCAAAAGCGCCCTCAGATACATATCTCCGAGGCCCGAGGGCACCCTCCCTACATACCTCCAAAGGCGTCATTCGCTGAATGTGAGGTGGGGGCGCCTCTGGTCTCACAGAGGGTGCCTCTGGAGCTATTTGGGAGGGCGCCCTCGGAGATGTATCGTAGGGCGCCTTCGGAGATATTTTGGAGGGCACCTTCAGAGGTTTATCGGAGAGCACCTCCAGATGTGTATCAGAGGGCGCCTTTGGAGGCGGGTGGGAGGGCGAGTATTTAAAGTTGTATCGGAGTTGTTCCCGTTGTTCACATATCCCCTTTGGAGATATGTGGGATGGCTCCTTCGCCTCCTTAAGAGGTGCATCGGAGGGCGCCATTGGAGGTATGTGGTAGCCGGGAGGGCGCCTTCGGAAATTATCGGAGCCTACCCCCCGCTCAATAACATCTATGTTTCGCTGACGGCGCCCTCATGCGCGGGTTTGGCGCCCCTTGAGGGCTTGGACCCCCCTTGACGGATTTATAAATACGCCGCTGGTCCCATTAAGCAATACGTTCGGTAATACTACATAGCGCACCATGGACATACATACACGCATGATCCCGACAACGCAAACAACGCTCTTTACACTTCGCAGTTTTATTTGACCAAAGGTGCCTCCAGAGACATAACAAAACTTATATTACCTACGTGTCGCTAAGATTCGCGAGGACGTTCTGCCACTGACATATGAAGTTCCGCCATCACATGTCACTCCTCATTGCTCTATGAGACCAGTTTAAACGCAGAGGCCCACATAATTAAGTCACAATCCCGACGGCATATCGGGCAGTACCGTGCCAAGAATCCGACACTTCATTGCATCACTGCAACACTACAGCAGACTTTGCCGTTGTCCTCTATCGCCCTGTGACATTCCATCATACCGGGGATGGCAGACGGCCGCTGTAACGCAAGACCTCACCCTCCGCTGTCTATCAATAATGGATATCCCACATCCTGCTGTCGGGCCTCTCGGTAACGGAAATGTTTCACCAGGCTCGGACTGGCGCACACGTAGGAGCGCCCATCACCGATCCCCCCATGCTCTAGGAGCTTGCTGAACACTTTCCACGACTTCCCAGCGGTACATTCCGTGCCTCCTCACCGACACTCGTCATCAGCTACTCGCACCGCGCGGCGACACGCCTCAGATGACTGCACAGGAACACCCGTCTCCTCCCAGCTGCGGTCCTTCCAGCACCGTTCGCACGGCCGTCTCGAACGCCTCCTGCACGCCCTCGCCGGTGCGCGCAGAGCACTCCACGAAACCATCGGCCTTCAGATGCTTCACGGCCAGCCTGCGGCCTTGGGCTTTCTCCACCGAGGTGGCGCTGCCGCGGCAGTCCGCCTTGGTCGCGATCAGCATGATGCGCGCGCTCGGGCAGTGCTTGCGCAGCTCGGGTGCCCACTTGATCATGATGTTGTTGAAGGAGGCGACGTTGTTGATGGCGTAGCAGACGAGGAACACATCGGTGCCGGGGTACATGAGTGGCCGCAGTCGCTCAAACTCTTCCTGGCCGGCCGTGTCCCACAAGTTCAGGTTGAGCCGGCGACCGTCCAGCGTCAGGTCAATGAAGGTGTTGTCGAATATGGTCGGCCTGTGCTCGTCGTCGTCCGGGAAGCTGCCCTGCTTGTAAGTGTAGCAGAGACACGTCTTGCCCACGGTGCCGTCGCCGACCACGACCATCTTCAGGATCTGCCGATCGGCCTGGTCGTCATTGTCGGCCATAGCGGCAGCTGCCCAGGTGCGCTACAGGTGAAGACGGAATGACGCTCCAGAAGGTCTCCGCAGACGAAAGGTCGGGGACAGAGGAATGGCACGCTTCTGAGAGACAGCCCGATACAGCGGCTGCTCAGACAAGGTGGCGCCCCTCCTGCACTGCCGGTAATGGGAGGCGAGGGGAAGCACTGGTTAGCCTCGCCACAGCGCCCAGTACCGTCTCTCCAGCGTCCTTGGTGGCCACCGCACGCAGACAGGTCTCAGCACCACCAACAGCTCCTCCAACAGCTTCTCCTCTCACTCAACTCTTCCCTCAGAGCAGGGTCTGACTCTTCCCTCACAGCAGGGTCTGACACTTCCCTCACAGCAGGGTCTGACTCTTCCCTCAGAGCAGGGTCTGACTCTTCCCTCACAGCAGGGTCTGGCTCTTCCCTCAGAGCAGGGTCTGACTCTTCCCTCAGAGCAGGGTCTGACTCTTCCCTCACAGCAGGGTCTGACTCTTCCCTCACAGCAGGGTCTGACCGCGGCGCTAACTGCTGCAGCCGTACACGGCGGTCGACACACTGGTCACTGACACAGCCGGATCTACTGGCCGTCGCGGACAGATCGGCCAGTGGCGGTGGGCGACCTTATCTGTCCGGCCGGAAGTGGCAGTCGCTCCGTCCGGCCGTACCGGACACCAGGGACACCCATTGTCGCCGGCGGCACCGGATCTGCCGCTCTGGACAGCCTCGAGGCGCCGGATCTCCGTCGAGGCTCGGAAAACCCGCCATGGTAACCACAGGCGCGCCACCACAAAGCACTCGCAGCTCCACATGTGGGGCGGAGGAGAAGTCACGTGGGGATGCAACAAAACGGGAAAATGGGAAAGTTCGCTCTTTGGTTCATAGAGACTGGAGGAAGTGAATCGTTTCCGTTCGTTTCTCAGACTTGACGCTTCAACCCGTTCTGAGCCTCCGTTCGAAAGGAGAATGCAGGCCAGGCTGCATAGCGATTGATTAACCCGCTAGCTATTGACTGGGGGGGGGGAGAAAAACGCCTCTTGATGAACATTCGCGGTAGTAAAAAAACAACAATTGGGCTATCAACGTGAAACTAAAAGGAAATAGTTCACCTTCAACATGGTTTTGAACTGAGATAGTAGTTTTGTAGCCCGTGTTGAGAAACCCCTAGCTATAAGTTTTCTGGACTGAAAAGCATAGGCGCAGGAGCCTATGGGCCAGGGGGGCAACTGCCACCCAACATTTTCGGATTTTTAACATTACGCCTATGGACGTTGCATGGAAAGAATCGACTTCAAAATGCATTTTGCCCCCCCCCAACTTCAAATAAGTTCCTACGCTCCCGCTGAAAAATCTTCCAGCCGAATATAATTTTCACTTTTTGTCAAGGAATGTGGGCCATCGAACAAAAAATGTAAGAATGTGGGCATCGTAGGCCTATACAGTATCTTACGCGACTACTTTCGAATCTGATTGGCTGAGCCATTTGATTCTTTCGTTTGACGTTGCAGAGTACGCATAAAGTTTTGAAAAAAAATAATGATGTACGTCCTTCTGTCCTGACTCGGCGCGATGTATGGCTATTTTTGACATTATGAAAACTGAAAAGAAGTTGTATTTCAAAATATAATCAAATCGTGTTTGATAAAAAGCATGGCTTTGATGGCTCGATCCCCTCGATGTTCCTCCGTATCAAACTTGTATTATAGTACGGATTTGGGATATTTAGGATATTGCAATACCAGGGAGCCAAAAAAGCTGCATTAACCGTAGTATTCAAGGCAAACAATATATTTACAACAAGCTCCATTGAACATGATTTAAATAGAGCACTCCCAAGGGCGGATCCAGGGGGGGGGGGGCAAAGGGGCCATGCCCCCCCAAAACCACCCAAAATCGGCACAAATTTGACACATTTTCTGAGTTTGTCGTAAAACTAAGCAACTTTTACTAGAGAAAGTTTGTTTTAAATCAGTCTTGATACATAAGCAACGAATCCGATGAGTTTTTCAGAATATGCGATAATTTTTGGGATTTGCCCCCCCAAACTGTCAAAATCACACTTTCTGGATCCGCCTATGAGCACTCCGATCACTAATTTGTCATGCTCCCCTCCGCTATTTGCTAATATGAACATTTGAGCCTTGGCTCTACGGACATGTTAGCAGAAGACAATCCATGCTCCCAACTTATCCATAATATCATAATGAAAACAGCAGTCGCAGATAGAGTGACAATGCCCGACGCCCGTATACTCTAAAGATGGAATCACATCTTGATAGGTATGATGAAATACGGAAAACTCAAAACAGAACAATCTGTACGGATATTCATCTAAATTTTGCCAAAGCACATTTTTTTTTGGGGGGGGCTCGGGGCAGCCATCCGGGGAACTCAACTCAGCACTGGGGGGGGGCTCGGGCCCCTCCCCACAGAGATATAAAGTCGCCCCTGTGACCAAGAAAAACTGTTATACCAACGCTAACGATGAAGAAATATCCTACCAGTAAAACCCCGTAGTTGGCGATGAACGAGCGAGCTCGAAGGAAATGTATGGGGAATTTCAACTGAATCGGGCAAGTAGTTTCTGAGATACAAAAAAGGTGCGCACGTGTGCACCTGAAATTAAAACACCCTGGGTGTATTTAGGGGTATACAAAAGTGCCATACGGAGGCAGATTCGGAAAAGAATCCCCAAGGGTGTTTTTGTAAACACCTATAGGAGGTCATTTTTGACAGCTAGATTGCCACCAATAGGGGATTTATTATTTTTAAAGTGTATGATAATAATAACTGTACCTATACATCTAGGGCATTCCACGACATTTCGACCATTTTTTATCCCAAATTACACCCTCATCTCTCGCTTTTTGTTCAAAATTGGCGTATAGGGTCCTGAATTCAGCTGCAGAAATATTAGCTCAATCTGACCTCAGGTTATCGAGTTATAGCCTCGGGCATTTTGGCAGGGTCACGTTGCAGAGGTGTTTTCGAGGCCGAAAGAACTGCATTTGACTTAACCAATGTAAAAATACTTGTATGGTATGAGTTCACAATGAAACGAAGATTATTTATCGGAGTTTTTTTGCGTGACCTTGAATGACCTTGCCCACGTGACCTAAAATGACTTTTTTTTCGATGACCTCGTTGTGTGACTTTGGGTTACAGCCTCTGATTCAATTTTTCACCTCTTAAATACTTGCAACTGTCCTTGTCTACAATGCAACAAATAAAAAAGGGGTTTTTTTTCTCTAATTTCCATATTTTCCATCTATTATCGTGCCGTGTTTTCCGAAATACCCAAGGGGATGGAGTAACTGGCCAAAATATCTGCCACATGAA
The DNA here is from genome assembly GCA_014673585.1 of Semibalanus balanoides. Classification (NCBI taxonomy): domain Eukaryota; kingdom Metazoa; phylum Arthropoda; class Thecostraca; order Balanomorpha; family Balanidae; genus Semibalanus; species Semibalanus balanoides. Next base: position 12,681 of record VOPJ01001997.1, read on the forward strand.
GACCGATTTGGACGGGGTCTTCACATTTGATCTGGGCGTGGGTCTAAGACGGTGGCCGTATATAAATTTATACACTTTGGTCTAATCTGAAGTCCAGCAATTGGACCAAAACCACCCAAACCACCAACAAATCGTTGCAGACGACCATTAGCCCGAACCTAATAGGCGTATTTGGGGCAATTTTCACCATTCGATCCGAGTGGTTCAAAAGTTGTGGATAAGATTTTTATCTACTTTGGTTTTAATCTAAGTGGACAAAACTTTAGACCAAAAAAGTACAAATCGTTATACAGACGACGCCATTCTCAGAACCTATCAGACTGGATTTGGACAATAAATCTTTCACCATTCGATCCGGCTTGATCCAAAACACTCGTGCTGTGTAAGAGTTTGACCGAGTTTGTTTCAATTTGAAGTGGGAACCACTAATTGGAGCCGAACCAACAAAACAGTGGTTTTTGGTCCGATTTGGTCCACTTAAAAATATACTAAAAATGATTTAACTCAATACGACCCTGCTTTGGACGCAAAGCCAGATGATGGTGAAGATCGTGTCCAATCGGTCCCATAGTTCGGAGCATGACGTATCTGCAACAATTTATGCCGTTTTTGGTCAGATTTGGTCCACTTAGATGGAATCAAATTAGATAAAAACTGTCCAACCAACAACGTTTTTCACCACGCGTTCCGGATCGAATGTTGAAGATTAACGCCCAAGTCGGTACATAGTTCGGAGGCATGATGTCCTCTGCAACGATTTTTGGTGGTTTGGGTGGTTTTGGTTCGCATTTGGTCCAACTTTTATCAGACCAAAGTCGATTAGACTCTTCGAGGGCCCCTTTGGGACCAAAATGCCCAGATCATGGTGAGATCGTATCCCAATTGGAACCCTCATAATGTTCGGAACATGACGTCATCTGCAATGATTTTTGGTGCGTTTTGGTCTGATTTGTCCACCATTAGATTTCCAATCAAAGTTGATAGAACTTCTGGAAAACACTGTTTGGACCACCAGATTGATTGAAGAAGACCCGTTCAAGTCGGTCCCCATAGGTTCTGAGCATGACGGCCCGTCCTGTAACGATTGTTTGTCGTCTTTGGTCTAATTTGGTCCATAAGATAAACCAATAAGTAGATAAAACTCTCCTATCAAACGTTTTGAACCAGTCGGATCGATGGTGAAATTCCGGTCCCGAATGGTCCATAGGTTTCGGAGCAATCGATTCGTCTGCAAAGATGTTGGTGGTTTGGTGTTTTTGGTGCAATTTGCTGGGACTCAGATTGACCAAAGTGGTATAAAAATTTATATGCGGCACCGTCTAGACCCACGCCAGATCAAAAATGGTGGAATACCCCGTCCAAATATCGGCTCTCAGTAAGCTTGGCAGATATTTGCCGTTTACCCCTCCCCCTTGAGGTAATTCGACAACACGACAGTATATAGATGAAAAATATGGATAATAGACGAAAACGCAAATTTTTTTTATTTGCTGGCATTGTTAGACAAGACATTGACAAGTATTTTGAGAGGTGAAAAATTGAAATCAGAGGTGTACCGAGGTCACACGAGGTCATCGAAAAAAATGTCACAAGGTCACTTGGTCAAGGTCATTCAAGGTCACGCAAAAAAATCGGGAAAAAAATCGTTTCATTGTGAACTCAGCCATACAAGTATTTTTAGCATTTGATTAAGTCAAATGCAGTCTTTCGGCCTCCCGAAAACACCTCTGCAACGTGACCCTGCAAAAATGCCCGAGGCTTAATCGATAACCTGAGGCAGATCGAGCTATTTTTTCACGTGAACTGAATTCAGGACCAGCTTATCATATACACCAATTTGAAAACAAAAGTGAGAGATGAGGGTGGTTTTCGACTGGTCGAAAATGTCGTGGAATGCCTCATCGTACGAAACTGTAACAAACAACTGGGCGATGTCAAATGGTTTGAGAGCAGCAAGAATGAGGCAGAAATACTTTTCCGAACATAAATGGTTCCTGTGAATCTCGATTCTCGAGGAGCCTGCAGTGGGAGATGACTCGGGCAGATGGTGGTGGTCTAGTCCCCATTATTAGCTCTTCGGTCCAGAAAGTTGGGCACCGCTGTAGCAGCTTCCGGGTGTCGATGTGACGCGTCCACGTCCTAACGTTTGCGTCGCCTTTTTCGGAACTCGGCAGGCTAGCTAGCTTAAAAATTACCGTCCCAGCCAACAATTAACTTAGGCACTGATCGGGCACAATGGTCTAATCTCATTGTGCCCGATCAGTGACCAAGTTTGTTGTTGGCTGGGGTCAATGAGAGGCGAGAGCCTTTGTCAGACACTTCATTGAATTGATTTATCCATTTTCCTATTTTTGATAAATAATTGCGAAAAATGAGTTAGGCCGCGAAGCGGCGCGAAATTTATCTGGTTTTTGACTGTGAATAGCTGCTGCTAATGGTATTTTGACTGCTGCTAATGGTATTTTGACGATAAATTTGTATCTTTCCCCGAAACATTGTTCACTTTCCCAGTGTTCTCCTAAGATCATTGCTTTTCACGTTCGGCAGGGAACGCGCGGGGGCATTCTTGTGTTGAATGTCCCCCATATTTCTACCGGGGGGCATTTGCCCCTGATGCCACCTGGATCCGCCAGTAAATCCAACCTTACCTAACCTTCATAATATATCGCTGCTGATGGAGATTCGAACCAAACCCTAGGTGGATATAAATTTTGCCATGAGACACCAGTGACGTCACCAATGCTCGATGCTCGTAACGCTGACACCAGAACTACCACAAGTTGGAAATGAGGGTTTTAAAGTTGGAGTTGAGGTGAAAAGGTTGGTCTTTGTATTGAGTTGTTATTGAGGGAATTTAAGTTGTAAATGAGTGTTAAAAAGGCAGGGGCGTAATAACTCATTTGAATGGGGGGGGGGGGCAAAAGGCATTTCGAAGAGTCGATTATTTCCATGCATCGTCCATAGCGTTAATGTTAAAATGCCGAAAATGTTGGGGGGGGGGGGCAGTTGCCCCCCTGCCCCCGGCTCCTACGCCTATGTAAAAAGGCGGCCAAAGTATTATTCCCGAAGAAAATCGTAGGATCCTGTGGATTCTGGAGCCTGGAAAAGCAATTCGTCGTGGGATCTTGTCGATCTTGGATCATATTTTTTTTCCTTGGCATATGTCTGACCCCGTCGCTCGATGCTAACTTTACCTATAGATTCAAATTCCATTCTTACCATCCAACACCATAGGTTTATTTTTTATTTTTTTATTTGATTTTATTTGTATGAAATTTTGAAAAATTTGAAAGGGGTCGGGGCCCCCCAAAAGTGTACAAATTGACACCAGTACTCAAAGAGGATTTATATAATTTATAAACATATACACTTGTTTTCCAATCATCTTTAGTTTGTAGTCGGTACTCTGTACTCTGTAGCGGCCGCGTGCTTAGGAATCGCAACCAAGTTAAGGAGCAGGTTGGTTCTTAGGGAGACATAAGTCAGTCAAAAATATATATATTCTTTTACATGTCTTAGGGGCATCGACCATCATTCATGCTATGTTCTAGAATATATATTCCAGTTTTTAAAATGTTTGACCATTTTGATTTTATATGATTTTTTCAGATTTTTTTTTTATTTGCATCACAAAATTACAATTTAGAAATATATTAAAAAACTGGAAGACATATTGGATAACAGAGCATGGAAGATGCCCCTGAAAAAATTCAAAGCAATATCTATATTTTTGACTGACTAAATGTCTCCATAAGTACCAGCCTGCTCCTTAACTTGGTTGCAATTCCTAAGCACGCGTAGCGGCCCGATCATAGATATATAGGACTAGATAGGACAGCTGGGTCCCGAGAGTACGTAACAGCGGCCGCCATCTTGGAGCAGTCCTCGAAACTGCTGTCGCCGTTGT
>VOPJ01001998.1:0-35570 GCA_014673585.1 Semibalanus balanoides
GTAGACACGGATAGGGTGTCGCAACTCGCACAGAACAGGAAAGTCCAGCTGGGTGTCTGGCTTGGCGTCATAGACACACAGGACGTCCTGCACAGCGACATGATGCCACACAGAATCTCTATCAGGGCGGCATACAGTATAGCAATCAGAGAGCCGCGGACCTAGCCTTACACTCACCTAGAGCCGAGAGCGAGGCCCTAGAAGATCAGTGAGAACGCTCCGTACATTTCCAAACCACTGCAGCCCCCCCACACGACCGTCACTGGATCTGGGATCGGGACCAAGTACAGTCACTCCACCCATCCTGCCATGCTGACCGGGACTCACACCGAGGTCAGGACGGCACCGGACCAGCTCACCTCGTCCATCTGGTTCGTGGTCAGCACGCAGGCGCCATACATGGTCTTGAGGAGGCGGACCATCTCGCGAATAGAGCGCGAGTCGGAGCGCTCGATGGCCATGGTGACGGCCTCGTAGACCAGCTCGTGGTGGAAGTGCGGCACCTCCAGCTCCTTCAGACAACTGTACAGGCGGGAGGCACACACAAGTACCGACATCAGGCTCAGTTACTCAGGGCAGGTGTACCGGCGGGCGGCAAAACACAACACACAGCCACAGTACACGTCAGGCTCAGTTATCAGGCTCAGTTACTCAGGGCAGGTGTACCGGCGGGCGGCACAACACAACACACAACACACAGCACACAGCCACAGTACACGTCAGGCTCAGTTACTCAGGGCAGGTGGGCCGGCGGGCGGCACAACACAACACACAGCCACAGTACACGTCAGGCTCAGTTACTCAGGGAAGCTGTACCGGCGGGCGGGCACAAACACAACACACAGCCACAGTACACGTCAGGCTCAGTTACTCAGGGCAGGTGTACCGGCGGGCGGCACAACACAACATACAGCTTCAGGAGATGTCAGGCTCGGGATACAGGGTGGCCACCCATATCATAGGTTAGATATTGGCAGCTCGGCCAGTATCATACGGACAGCATTAATTAGAATCGGAATCGGAGAATCGGATGATAAACACGTTCTCAATGTTCTATTCCGACGGGTAACTTAATAAGTTGCTCACTGCAAAGCAGGGCTAGCGAATGAGTGCATGCGTTCTTCCATTGTTCAGGCATACTTAAATCTGGCGGAGAAAATACACAAATAAGCACAAAACAAATACCAAACCTTTTCATATGCGGGTTGCACTCTGGCACAAGTGTGCCACTACTGACAAAACCAAGGCATACGGCCCAACTTCCCATGATCATGTCAGTAGGACAACAAACATAAAAATGGCAACAAGGTCACGCGACGTGTGTTAGTATCCCCCGTCAGTTTAACCGCTCCTCTCTCTCATCTCAGTCGCTGCCAGACACACGTGTTCACGATCCCCCCACTCACCGGATGGCTTCGTCACAGTCGGCCGAGTTCAGGTACTCCTGCAGCAGCTGCACCATCTGGGCGACGAGCGAGCGGACCGGTCGGCGCGCGCCGCCCGTGCCCCACACGTTGTCCAGTCGCGACATGCCCTGGTTGGCGTTCACCAGCAGGGTGGCAAGGTCCAGCGCTTTACTGCAGGGCGGGCGAGGAGGGGGGGGGGGGGGGGGGGAGGGCTGTCAGGTCAGGTGGCAAAGTGCGCAGCGATGACATCAAGTACAAATACGGCACATCAAAACTTGAGACCTCAATTAACCCTGACCAAACAGGGGTTACAAAGTCGCGTCTACCAAGTTAGCATGTGTATTACGTATCCCGTCAAAATACACGTATGTTTGCGTACTATGATCGAAGCTTGAACTCATATCGAACTCCTTTAGAGCAATACAGCTGTCAAGCCACTTATCCCGAGGGACAAAGCCAGCGAAGTCAGTCACGACCGATACAACTATCGACGACAGAGACTATATATCGTTTCCAACTAACAGACTGGAGTACAAATACCAGTTTACCATTACAAACGAGTCCTGCAGCCCGTAATCATCGGCTCCACACGCCCATCCGGCCATCACTCACATGGCCAGGCGGCACTCGACCTTGCCCTTGTGTGCTGTCAGGTACTTCGGCGGCAGGCAGTCGTCAGCCACACAGCGCGCCATGAACTTCCCCAGGATGTCCGGCGCGTCAGGGCAGTCCAGCACCAGCTCCGGCAACAGCTCCAGCAGCGCCTCGAGCCCTGCGGCCACCGCAGCACCGTCAGCACCGTCAGCACCGTCAGCACCGTCAGCACCGTCAGCACCGTCAGCACCTCAGCACCATCAGCACCATCAGCACCATCAGCACCATCAGCACCATCAGCACCATCAGCACCATCAGCAGCACCGTCAGCACCATCAGCAGCACCGTCAGCACCATCAGCAGCACCGTCAGCACTCTCAGCACCGTCAGATCCCAGAGCCGGCAGAAGACACCGCCTGAGGTTAGCAGCGCTCGTAAGAGACAGAGGTGGCGATCCTCTGCATACAGGACGATGATGACTCATAGTGGGGGTTCAGAGGAAACTACAGCTGGGAATGTTGTAGTTAGTGTTCAATTGTCCGTGCAGTCAGTGACAGTTGGGGAATAGTATACCACTCACTGACAAGGGATTGACAACTCGATCCCCGTCCCTCCCCCACACACATCCCTCTGACGACGAAGTCCCCTGGCCCCGTATCGTTCCCTCACCACGGCAGATGTCTGTCTGCGTCAGACACTCCTGGTAGAGGTCGGAGAGCAGCACGGAGGTCATCTCGCGGTGAGACGCCTTATGGTCCATGGCCAGCTCCACCATGGCGACCACCACCTGGCGAGACAGACGGCAGTGACGGAGCGGCAGGTCGACCAGAGCCCGCCGACGGACTCATACAGCCACCGAGTCGGACTCATACAGCCACCGAGACGGACTCATACAGGCACCGAGTCGGACTCATACAGGCACCGAGTCGGACTCATACAGCCACCGAGTCGGAACTCATACAGCCACCGAGTCGGACTCATACAGCACCGATCGGACTCATACAGCACCGAGTCGCGACCATACAGGCACCGATCGGACTCATACAGCACCGAGTCGCGACCGGAGACACACGGACACATATTCACGTGAAGTAACCAGAAGCAGACGTGTTCAAAAAAGTACGCGAACCCCGCCCCCGACCTGTTCCTGCCTGCCTGCAGGTTCGTGAAGACACTCCCGCTTTCTTATGTCATTGTGTGCCTGTTTACCGTCTGTTTCCCCCGTCTACCCTGTCTACCTTCCTGTACCTTCGCCACAGGGAGCCGCTGGGCTATGGTCCTCTATGAGGACCCAGGAGAGCAACAACAACAACCTGGCTGGCTACCAGTCTCTACCCTGCCTTCCTGCGGTCTACCCCTCGCCTACCCTGCCTACCCTAGCCTACTCTGCCGACTCCTGCCTACCCTGCCCCCCCCCCCGCTCGCCCACCGGACGTACAGCCGGCTCGCGTGTGCCTCTGCTCTCTCACCAGATAGCGCAGTCCCATGTTGATGCCGTCCCAGCGCTCAGTGAGGGTGGCGTCCACTTCTGCCGTGTCGCCGTGGTGGTAGTACTCGAGCACCAGCGTCTCAGCCAGCCGCTGTGGACCACAGACACACGACACAGGTCACAGGTCACAGGTCACAGGTGACACAGGTCAAATCATAAGTCATAGGTCACAGGTCATAGGTCACAGGTCATCGGTCATCGGTCAAATGTCACAGATCACAGGTCATAGGTGACAGGTCACAGGGAGGACGGGCCACTGGCGCTAAGGATGACGACAGGTCACACGAGCTGCACATAACGACATAAAGCGCCAGAACATTGGTGACGCAACACTCGCAACGGAAATCTTAGAAATGGACACCAGATGTCGCATGTGGAACTTTAAAGATTCCCACACTTAACTACGCCACAAAATGACAGTAGTGTTGATGGCGAGGATCATCATTTGGGATTGGAAGAGGCTAATTTAGGTGAATAACACGCAATTAGGCACAGCATCGCACAACTCGGCGTGATATTTAGTTTACCAACACCAGATTCCACAGCACCCAGCGGGCCGCCACGAATTTCCGACTGTGGCGTGGTGGGGGGGGGGGGCGAATGGAATATAGGGAGAGCCCAGTGGCGGTTCTAGGTTTCGAGTTTCGGGGGCAAAAATTTCGCTCCGTTCCGTCAGAGCGAAAAATTGTTGCGTGGGGGAGGGAGTCGAAGCGTCAGCGCGAAAAATCGTTGAGCGGAGGGGTGGAATCAAAGCAAATAACCTTGTTGAGCAACGGGAGAGTACCTACTCCCTACAGCATATAAGTTGTCGGTGGCTGGGGGGGGCGTTAACAAGTAGCTACATAAAAACCACTAAACACTGTGAGATCAATTCCCAAAGCCTGATGGACTGGCGGGAGGAGGGGCAAGTGTGCCCCTCCGCTACCCCCTTACGGTGACGGCTCCTCAGCACCTACCTTGACTTCCTCGGCGGTCAGCTGGACAGGTACGGGCTGCAGCTGCACGTCCCCATCCATCGCCTCAGAGTCATAGTTCGGGTCGTTGGAGTCCACCGCGCCGTCGGCTCCCTCGAGCTCGGAGCCAGGTTTGCCCCAGACACCCTTTCCTCCAGCGCCACCTGTGGTAATTACAGATAACTAACATTGAGACTTTGTTATACAGTAGACGCCGCTTATTAAGCCCACCTTGGGACCAAGCATTTCCGGGCTTAACAACCGATGGGCGCTTTATCCGAAGTTTCTAATATAATCGTTATGAAAATATTGTGATAAGCGGCTGGGCGTATTAACCGTGGGCTTAATAAGCGGCGTCTACTGTATCTCATTTGCGCTGTGAACTATAGTGTAGATCATCCGGTTTGTTCGTTTTTTATTTAACACATTTTTTGATAAACAGTTGGAGATAACACAAGGATGATAAGGTAACCAAATCACGAAGATACTATGAATGGCGAAAATAAGGGACAAGCTTGGTAAATAAACCCATTAGTGACCAAAATTTGTAGTTTTGCCTTTGCTGCACTTAAGTCTGTCTGAAGCATATTTTACCGTAACAAATCGTCGGGCAAAGTGCGGACTCGCAACTTATTGGGCGCAATGGGTGCACGTGAGTTTTTGTTTTGCCAAATACCCGTGAGGCGGACAGGGATAGCAGCTTAACACTCGCCCGGGTAGGGCGAGTGTTAAGCTGCTACCCGGATCACTCCCCTACCCGGATCCCCCCCCCCCTCCTACCCGGATCACTGCGTGTCCGGGTAGGGGGGGGTACAACCTCTCTTGGTGTTTCGTCCCTAATTGAGCTAGAGCTTCGATTACAGAACGAGCATGTTGCTAGTGACGAGAGGAAGCTCAAGCCATTGACACCAGATTGTAAGGTCCTGGGTTAACAGATGATCTCTGAGGTCATGTCAATGACCCAAAAGTCACAAATCGTAATGTGTGAAAATTGAATACTGATCGAGCAAAATGGTGAAGGAACATTTTAGTATGCTTAATACATACCAAATTTGAAATCAGCGTAAAAATTACCAAAACATTGTCAAATAATAATACAAAAATGTCAGGTCATCTGTAGTCAGTTGACCTGTGGAAGCGTATGACCCCAGTAGAACATATCATTATGCAAAATGTATCCCAGATTTGAAATCAACGTCACAAACTGTCCAAGAAACGGCCAGAAGCCAAAAACAAATCATCTGAGGTCATCGGAGGTCAGTGACCTCGGTTGACCTCGAAAAAAGGTCAGTCGAGGTCACAATCTCAGCGGAAGCCACCTGGAAACACCTTTGCATATACTTCTGAACAACAAACACTCGGAAACTGCACTGTGCACATGTAACAAGGATCGATACTACGGGACGACAGTTGCGCCTGACATGATCTTGAGAAACAGGTCATAGGTCACGGGTCATGAAAAAAATAAGTTAATTTTTTAGAGTATTGTGTCAAATCATTCAAAAGTAAGGTACTGAAAGTTTCATCGCGATCGGTTGACAACTACGTGCGATTTATTTCGTAGAAGAAAACAAAAGAGGGGATGGCATCCCCCCTTACCCGGGCGAGAGTTAAGTGTCCTTGGACGCATTATTTCCCAATGGGCACTTATATAGTAATAAAATAAAATACAAATACACTCACCCTTCTTCGGAAGTCCCCTTCCGAACCCACTCCTAGACTTCCTGCTATTCTTGGATAACTTTGGCTGAGCCTTGGTCGGCTGCGGCTCCGAAATCGAGATGGAGCGCAGTCTCCTAACGTTCGTCTTGGCTTGAGCAAGAGCTGCTTTCTCCTCCAGTGAGTTGCTCCTGTTCAGTATCTTCGCATCGCCCACAACGCTACCATTGGCCACAGCGGCAGGCATGGTTGTCGGGCTCTTCACATCCATGCTGCTTCTACTTGCTGTGGTACAATGGGCTCCTTAAACAATCACTTCAACTGGAACCTGCAAAAGAGCAACATCAATTAGCCTAATATGTACCATGCAGACATGTGCCTGGATCCGAGATCCTACTGGGATCTGGATCTCTGTGTCCCGGGATCCACATGGGGTACACAATACACAGAGGGAACCACACAAATATTAAATCCTAACATATTGTATGCCTAGGCATCCACTGGGATCCTAGATCCAACTTCGGGATCCAGGAACATTGGAAGAAACCTTCTTGCTAATTTTCGCATGTTGGAGAATTAATTACAGTATCTGTTTGCAGAGGTGGGCATCGTTACTAAAAAAGTAGTTCCGTTACTCGTTACTCTTTTACTCATAAAAGTAGTTTCGTTACTCGTCACTCCGTTACTTTGCGACAAATTTAACGGAAGTTACATTAGTCCGTTACTCCGTTACTTCAGTTAAGCCCACGCTTCGCTACGGGTGCAAAATCGGCTCCCTTCAAGATTTTCTCGATAACTCAAAAACACGTATTTTCCCCCACAATTTTGATGAAATTGATGTAGTACTTTGGGAGATAATGAACTTGCAATGACGTAATGTCATGTCATTTTTAGTGGGAAAACGATACATGTTTGACAAATCGTAGAAAATCAAGTTTTTAACCCGCGCACTGCAGGGGGGGGGGGGTGATTTCCGCCCCCCAGGTTTTTCAGGAGTAGCTGAAAAACGGCGGCGCGCAGCGCCACCAAATTTCGAACACCTGTTGGGGCATCAATTACCCACACTTTGGAAAAGTTTTGACTTGAGGTCATCTCAGGTCAGGTCACAAGTCCATGTCAAGTGACTTACCCCATAAAAAAATGTTTGTTTCGTGCCAAAGCCACGTCTTTTCCCCGGAAATGGGTTTGAAAACTTGGCAGGAATTTCATAGATATCAGTACCTACATATTCGTTTTATCTCTCGGATTTTCGTATCGGTGACCAAAGGTCAGGTCAATTCCTGAACCTCCCAATTAAAGTGAATTTGGGAAAAATAAACAAATCGCTTCACTCTACTTACCAGAAATATATCGCATTGGATCAGGCCTTAATTCTTTCAGAAATCATGTATTTTAGCTAATTCTGGATGATCAAGGTGCTAATTGTTCTCAGTGACTTTCTACAAGGTCATCTGAGGTCAATCTGAGGTCATCAACAATTATTTGCTATCACTTCCTTAGATAAAAAAAAAAAAAATAAAAAAGATAGAAGACGAGCAGTTGCCACCACTGTTTTCGTCTCGTCTGGCCACGTTGCCCCATATGCAATATGACCTACCTGGGTCACCAAAATGACTTGACCTGAGGTCAAAATTTTGAAGTTGAACCTTAACCAGGTCACCGTGTAATATGTTTCAGAGCGCTGATAAGACAACACGATGGCGTCAAAATTTATTTCCCTATCTTGTTATGAAAATGTTATTAACAAAAACTTTTTGCTAAAAATAGACTTTTTGACCTGTTCATGACCTCTGTAGGCCTAAACTAATTGATCTGAGCTCAATTTTGATGACATATATGCGATTGCAGAATTTCCAATAGCCGTCTATTGTTTCTTAAGTCGTTTGCTCCTAGCTATCATAGTTTTCGAGATAATCGTGGGGGTTTCTGTGAAAACAGTCGCTAAAACCGAAATCTGACCTTTGGTGACACTGGTTGACCTCAAATTTGTGACCTGATCCAAGACAAGACTGAAATACCTTTCGAATAGATCTTGTCTAGAGCTACTAATGCCGTTTCCGCTTGTCGGCTACGTTCGTAGTTTTCGAGATCTCAACGGGGGCGGAAATCACCCCCCTGCAGTTCGTGTTCGGCGCGAACCCCCTGCAGTGCGCGGGTTAAGAAAATTGTTAAAAAACGCAAATAACATTTTCTTCAAAATGGCTGTTTGGGATTAGATATTTTTGTTTTTTTACCCCCCACCAAAAAATAAAAAAATACAAATAGCAAATTATTATTTCTTCAGCAATTTTGTTTTTATTGAACCACTTTTCGGGGAAAATCAAAATGGAACACATATGAGATACAAAAAGTATGGACGATACCCAAACAAAATTTCAAATCAATGCCTTTATTTTAAACCGACTTATGGCTCAATAAGTATAAGTATTTGTCCGCCCCTGTAGCTCAGTGGGAGAGCGCTGGTCTTCTGACCTATCCCGGACTAAATTTATTTAAAAAAGTAACTAATGCGTAATTTCTTGTAGCGATGTTTCTTTGCTTTTATCAACCAGATAGAGACAAATAAATGTCATCGCTGTATTTCTGAGACAGAATCGGTTCTAGAAACATGCAATTTTATTTATATTTATCATTTTGAAGTCTTAACCTCGTATGACCTGACCTAGGCTTTATATGGTGTCGGGTTGTGAAAATGGTTGCTAATAACTATTTTGACCTCTAGCAATACCTAGGGCATTTTGCAGGGTTGGCAATACCCAATAACATTTTTTTTTTGTAATTTAAATAAAAAACCTACCCCAGGTTTTTCATCAAAATGGTACTGAGCAATCAGCAAGTTCCCGAAGTAACTTTTGAGAAACAAAATGATTGGTGCATCATTGAATTTGATGTGTTTTGTTTCCAGACTTTTTTAGTAGCATTTTCCCTCATTCCACCATTCAGACTCCCAACTCTTATGGAACAACGTCGTCCATTAAACTCCCATCTCTACTGACCAAAGAGATGAGAGATTCGAAATATGAAATTTAATCGTGGTAATCTAGCAAGTAGTATTGAGTTACGTTACACGCATCAAATACACGTAACATCCATTCTAAGGATGTTTGCAAGCTTAAAAGTTTCCAAATTGGGACATTACAGCATATGTTGCATGGCTAAGAGCGGGTGAAAAAACGCCCATAAAACCCACAAAAAACACTACCCAATGGGTTTTGATGAAAAACCCGTTTTTTCCAACCCTGGCATTTTGTGACTCTGATTTTAAATTTGGCATTCATTTTACGAAATGAGTTCCACTGCAGTCATTTTCTTACACAAGTCAAACGAGGTCACTGACCTAAATTGACCTAAGATGAGATTCGTTCGGTAAGAGATCGCTTTTTATATACTACTTATATTTGTTATACACTAGTGGTGTCCGTCGTTTTCACACCAGCCCATTATCTCAACACAAAATTAAAGGAATAACGGAGTAACGGACTTGATTATAAAGTAACGGAAGTTACTCGGTCCGTTACTTGTTTTTAAAAGCAACGAGATCGTTACACCGTTACTGAAAAAAGTAGTTCAGTTAGTAACGGAGTAACGGAAGTTGCCTACCACTGTCTGTTAGCTAATAGTTACAACTTACAAGGTGATTTGCAGTTACTTATTATCTGCATAGAACAGACGCAGAATAGCGACCACAAATTTTGATGTCAGTACCTCCATCTTGTATTTCAAGATCTTACGCTTGTTTTCAATTAGAGATCCACTGAAATCCAAGATCCTGAAGCATTTTACGCCGAAGTATCCAGAGATATCCCAGATCCTCGTGCATTTTACGCTGAGGGATCCACTGGGATCCTAGATCCAACTTCTGGATCCAGGCACAAGTCTGACGCACGCACGCGCACGGAGAGTCGCAATCCCCTATTACTAATTGCCCTACCTATCGCATTTCCCTCCCGATCGCAATGCCCTCCCGCTCACAATACCCTACTACGAACTGCCTCATGACGAATTCCTCTCCCGTTCGCAATCCCCTCCCGTTCAAGTTACCCTATTACGAAACACCCTATGACAAATAACCCTCCCGTTCGCAATGCCCTCCCGTCCACAATACCCTATTACGAACTGCCTAATGACGAACTACCCACCCGTTCATAATGCCCAATTACGAATCGCCCTATGACGAATGACCATCCTGTTCACAATGCACTCCCATTAATATTGCCCTCCCTATCGTATTCCCCTCCTGCTGCATTACCCTTCCAGTCATTAGTTCATACTAGCCTTTCTATAATTGGAACCACCCCAAACGCTTAGCAGGCGGTCGCCACGTGGTCGGGTAGTGACAAAAAGAGGGAACCAAAGCTGTTTGGTGGTGGGCGGGGAGTACACCAGAGACCCATTTACAGGTCATGTGGTTAATTGCAGTTTGGCAGTCAGCAGTGATTGGCATCAGGAGGGGGAGGGGGATAACAGAAGTTGGGATGAGTATACTGCATGATGTCAGTGTCACATGGCTGTGGATGGCTGATGCAGTTCTGGCAGTTAAGGCACTGCAACACTCTCTGCCCTCTGGTCTCAATGCCTTGAAACTACCTAATACCGATCTTGGGAAGGCTAGTTTGAACTAACGACTAGGAGGGTAATGCAGCAGGAGGGGAATACAATAGGGAGGGTAATATGAACATGAGGGCATTGTGAATGGGAGGGCTATTCGTCATAGGACAATTTGTAATAAGGTAATATGAACGGGAGGGCATTGTGAACAGGTGGGTAGTTCGTCATTAGGCAGTTTGTAATAGGGCATCGTAAACGGGAGGGCATTGCGGACGGGAGGATTATTCATCATGGGGAATTTCATAATATGGTTATGGTAATATGAACGGGAGGGGATTGTGAATGGGAGGGAAATTTGTCATTAGGCAGTTTGTAATAGGGTATTGTGAATGGGAGGGCATTGCGAATGGGAGGGGAATGTGATAGGAAGGGCAATTCGTAATAAGAGATAACAACAGGACACCTATACATTTTCACATATATATAATATTTAATCTATATCTAAGAAATACATATTTAAATTGTATGTAATTGTTTGAATATAACTGTTTTTACAACCAAAATGTACTAATAAGGAAATTTGTATGTCGTTTTAAGTGCTTTATCGTACAGAAATCTTGCCTACATAAGGTAGTGACATGTAGATTGACACATAGCATTCTAAATATATGGGTCCCCAGCGATGGATTTCTGGCCGCTTTCTGGTCCCGGTACTTTGCTCTCTTCAATGAGTTACCCTTGTTTCAGCCTCAGCCCTTCAGGTCAAGCTAATCCCCGGGTCATGCTGCCACCGCATTCCCCCCGTGGAGTTGCAAACTTTGTGCACAAATGAGTTATATTCTGGACTCTAGAATATACCTAGATTATTAAATATAATACATAATTCAGAGTAATAAGTACGTACCACGCTAAATATACCCTATTATATTCTTTAGTACACAATATTACTATTTTGGAGTTCAGAATATAACACATTTGTGAACAAAGTTTGCATCTCAACTGGTGTTTACTTCGGCAGCGTTCGCTGAACCCGAAAGGCTGAAGGCCGAAACGGGAGTAACTCACTGAAGAGAGCAAAATACCGGACCAGAAAACGGCCAGAAATCCAACGCTGTGGGTCCCTGCAACCATAATTGCAGTAAAGGTAAGGTCAAGTTCAACTATGTTATTAAAATTGTTTGCCAGACGCAATCTGGTGACATCAAATTCTTCCATATGACTCCAGGCTAATAAGTGATAGTAGCCCTGAACCTTGATTTTTGTGCAACACCGTCTGTGACAATGACACCAGCATCACTGATACCTAGTTTCAAAGAATCTTAACATTTAATTGGTGTGGTAATATAGACTAAAACCAGTAAAGATAGGAGTAACACACTTACACACCCATGCAGAAATTATGATAAATACATGCTCTGAAAAGAACACAGCCAATGTCAATGTCACATGAAGTAAACAAAGGAATTTTGATTTTCTGCATCTTTAGCATGCACTGATGAGATGAGAATGAGCATAGGTACAATCAATTTAAAAAAAATATTAGCTTTACAAGCTGTACTGCTCATTAAGGTCTGCTTAATAAATATATATATGTATATATATATATATATATATATATATATTTCAATTTATTTAAGCTATAGCAAATCAGCGTTGGCGTCGCCGCCGATTGCGATGGAGACCAGAATGGAGTTCAGACTTCAGAGGGCTTGACAGCTTCCTTTCAGGCATGTATGCATAGCTTTTGTAGGAAATCATGGAAAAAACGACGTAAAAGTTACCCAGCAATTGATGTTAGTCTCAAGCACACCCGATCCGATTTTCTTCCAAACGCAATGGCCGTACAGGAACCCGAGGAAACCGAAGCAAGAATGGACGAACGCACACGGAAGACGATAAGAAGTAAATGAGCATACACATTTCAAGGTTATGTGGTGAAATCAGCTGATACTTGATGATGAGCTCTAGATACGTTGACGTCGTACTATTGGAGAGTAAATATTTAATTATTTAGTCATTAGATGTGGCTTAAAATTATGTAATAGTATTTTGTGTTAAATAATACAGCTGAAAAAAGTTTTTTTCTGACGAAGCCTGTTGAATATTCACAGTAGCGTATCTTATAATGACCTAGCGAGAATTATCAGCTGACTAACAATTGCTGAGATACAGCTAGGATCTGCTTGCAGCTTGGTGCACGGAACAACAACTGCGATGTTGCCACTAGTTTGACAAAATGCCGCTATGTTTTGATCGCGCCACCGTCTCAAGGTCGGGTGACGCCACTGAACGGTGACGCGCAGGGGTGACGGATCTCAGAATCACAACCGGCTCGCGGCTGAATGGTCGCTTAGCCGAGTCCAGCTGAGTCCTGCGCATTCCGCTATATCTGAAGGTAAGTGATCAAGTTACCTTGACGAGGAGGTGACACCCGTGTTTTAGTTCCCTCCTAAACGACTGGAATAATTTGGTCGTTTCAAGGGTGATGGACGGATCCAGGATTTTTGTAGGAGAGGGTGGGGGGACGCAGGCCAATTTAGGGGCACCTTCCAACAACCCAGGGGCGGTGAGTAGTCTGAATGTGTGAATGGTCGCTCTGTTATTCTGATAGGGGCGCCAAAGTGGTCTGAGGGCGACCTGTAGTCATAATAGGAACGCTGAAAGCTCACGGGCTCAGGCTGTCCATCGCCCGGCGCCTCAGCCTCGCCTGGCGGCGCCCGGTGACGCCCGGCGACGGACAACCTGTGGGACGTCCTGGCGTTCTTGGAGGGCGGGGGGGCGGCCCCCTGGATCCGCCGCTGATCTTTTCCTGTTATTACTGGTACCCTCGGCCCGCCTCGGGGCCCACTAGCGGACCAGGGGTGGAGGGAGGTTCAAAGCGCCCATTCCCCCCCCAAAACCGCCTGAAATTGGAGCATAATTAACACATTTACTGACATATAATAAGCAAATCAACTATCAATGCATAAGCAAGCGAAATCTGATGAGTTTTCAGAATTGTATGACACTTTTTGGAACTCCCATCAAAGAAACCTCTTGCCCCCACTGGCGGATCCAGAAAGTGTTATTTTGACCATTTGGGGGGGGGGCAAATCCCAAAAATTATCGCATAATTCTGACAAACTCATCGGATTTTCGCTTGCTTATGTATCAATAACTGATTTAAAACAAACTTTCTCTAGTAAAAGTTGCTTGTTTTACGCTACAATTATATCACGTGAGAGAGTAGTGAGAGTAGCTAAAATTGGTCTCGTCCTATAAGATATGTTGCTCAGTTGTGAGTTGGAGTAGAGGGAGTGAACAATGGGACACACTCTGAGCCACTCCCTATGAGTCAGGAATACCGCGCTCTCGCTTTACCACACGTCTGCGCGACATCGTTACCGAAGGAATCTATCTTTTAGAAATCCTGTAGATGTCCCCACAGCTGACCCACACAATAGGTGTAGGGCACCAGCGTACTTCTCAAACTAGATAGGACTGAGGTGGGAAAAGTGCTTAAAGTACCATCAAAAATCCACTTTAAATAGCTAATTTCCTCATCAGATTCCATGTGGAAAAATCCTGTTAAGACCTTGTGGAGAATCTGCGAAACTTGTACGATCTTGCAAATTGTCGCCAGACCGTCTACGATATTTTAAGTCTCGCAAGATTCTTGTAACGCTGGTCAGAAATTCTTGCAATGATTTTGTGTATTTGTGGCAGACTATCTTAGCAAAGGACAGTCTTATAAGATGTGTTATCTTACATGATTTTGAAATCATACAATAATTTGTGAAGTTCACATGCAGAATTCATGCAAACTTAACGCTCTTACTAGACAATCTGGTTTGTATCCTTTTACGCACACTGTGGGGGTGATGGATAACACTAACAGCACTGTTATTTAATTTTCGTACTATTAAAGATGTCCGTAAGGTTAGCGTCGTATTCGCATACAAATTCAGCGACGAGTCCCGATTTGGTTCAAAATCCGTATTCCGTGTATAGGTCAATCTCGCCGAGATATTCACGAATAAGCTATTCGTTTTTCGATAGCTGACCTAGTTTTACCTCTAGGGGTCATCAAAGTTAACGAAACGGTGTAACCTCTCACATATTTATTTATCAACTGATTGCTCGAAACAAACACCATAGGCGTGTCCGCGCCGTTCACGACAACCGCACCTCAGAGGAATTGGTTTCAAGGTCATAGGTTTCAGAGAGTCAAGGTCACTTTAGATGATTTTTTGGAAAACGGTGTAACCCTAAATCTTTATTTACCACGATTCGATCAAAAACAAAACACCATAGCGTGTCTTCGCCCGTCCCGACAAAACCGCACTTTTCCGATAAATTCTGTTTAAAGTTTCATAGAATCAAAGGACAAGGTCACTTTAAGTAGTTTGCGCAAACCAGCCTACACTGAGAAAAACGTTGACTCTTTTAAGCACATTTAGGGAAGACGGTTGTCATTTTCGGTCCAGGCCAAAGCTCTTCCACGACACAAATTCAGTTCAAAACTATGTTGAAGCTCTCTTTTCATTCTGATACTGCTCTTCTAATATTCCTTACAAGAGGAAATTGGAACCCATGTCATGACTCTTTCCTCGACTTCTCTCAACTCTGGTTTACTCGTTCTTTATTGCTTCCATAAACTCCATGCAATTCTCTTACAAACCCTTTCTAACCGCCACCGACTCTTCAAAGATTTTCGTTATCTCGGACTCTCTCAAAACCTCTTTGTAACCCTTCTTCCAAAACTCTGCTTTGACTCTCGCAATATTCTTTCAAAACTATGGATTCTTATAGAACTCTTCCTCAATTCTCTTCGAAAACTGGTTAACTCGAAATTACCAGCTCAAAATTATTTCTGCTCTTGCTAGAACTCTCACAATATCTCGCTATGGCTATAATTAATAAAAGTAAAGTCAGTGGGAAAAAAATCAGGAGCATACAGTGAATTTCTACTACATTTAGCATGCTATGAATCATAGAAGTTTTTCAACTGTAGCGGTGGCATAACTTGAAGAATGGGAGTCCTTCTTAAATGTCATGCCATTAGATAGATTTAGAGTTTCGAATCAAAATATGCTTGATTTTTTTTTTTTTTTTTAGGGAGAGACCGCTTCGGCCCGTTCGGACCATTGTCGCAGCCATGGGGATGAAGAGAAGGGGTAAAGTTGGGTCAGAATGAACCGCTGTGACCCGGGGCAAGAAAGACAAATCGCCGCCCCATGACATGGCCCTCATACGCACCGGCAGAACGAAAGCTTGCGAGGAGGGGCTCAACGGCCCTATGAACGGACGGTGCACCACTTCCCCCGGGGGAACGCGTCGGAGGGCCGTCAACTTTTTTCCCGGTGGCCAGCGGCCCACCAAGGACCCGGGTAAACGTGGCGTGACAGGGATAGAGGATCGGCAAGTCCGGGAGGAATAAAGGTGGATTCTCCGATATGCTTGCAATTTTGGTTATATTGGTTGTAGGAGAGACCGCTCTACGACAACATATTTCGTGACTCATTGCACAGCCCACTTGGGATGTAGGAATGGCCGGTAAAGTAGGGTCCAATTATGAATACCGCTTGGACCCGGAGGCCACAGACCGCCCGAATCGATAAAAGGGGCCCGTTACCCGGCAGACGAAGTGCGGCGAGGGCCCACGCCAATGCAAAGCGAGGCCATCCAACATCGCCCCGGGAGGGTCGGCTCGAGGGCCGTCCCAAGCTTGCCCGCAAGGGGCGGGGAGCCTCATCTCTACCTCGTGTTGTGACAAAACTCGTGGCGACAAAGTTGACAAGTTGAACCGACCATCACTCCCGTTTCGTAGTTTCATTCACAGAGGGATAAGAATCGCCGCTTCCCCTTTACAATTAAATACCTTAGTTAAAGGTGGGGGCAATATATTGTTGCTTATGAATATTTCTTGTCATAAGAATTAATATTTTTATGTGCAATAAAGTATATTCTACTGATGAATAGTTTCTTCCATGCGTGAGCACATCCATTGAAAAGAAAGAATACTTCAGTCACCGGTAAACAATTATTACTCCAGAATGCAATAAAAAATTATTTGGTTTTATGACATGTAGTATTGATTTGGGTACTTCTTTTTATTCTATTCAAATAATATACATTTTTAATTTTTCAAAAACTGTTTTCTTTTGACACGTAAATATAAATTGAAAATTATCACACACAATGGTATTAATTTTAGGTTTGGACTCGATGAATAAGCAATTGGTGTGCTACTGCCTGAGTATTCCTTCTTGGTTGAATCGCCCTGCTTCGAATGCTCAATATGTTGGTCACGGACTTAATCCGCCAAGATCCTTATCTAGTAAGAAATGCTGGGGGTGGCAGCGGCCCACCGAGGCCCGAGGTAAAAGTCGGCGTGTCAGGGGGTGAGAACCGGCAGTTGGGATGGGAGTTAAAAAGGTGGACTGGATATGTCTTCAATTTTTTTGGTTTGGTTAGGGAGAGACCTGCTTTTCGGCCCGTTCGGGTACTCATTGCGCAGGCTCCATGGGGGATATAAGGTTAGAGAGGGGTAAAGTCGTGTCAAAATAATGTAACCGCTGACGCAGAGCAGAATTGCCAGGCCCCATGGAGAAGACAGGCCCTTCGCCTCCCGCAGGACGAAGGCTTGGGCGAAAGGGCAACCACGCCAGAAATTTGTAACGACGGCCACCACTTGACCCGGGAACACGGCTCCGAGGCGCCGTCCAACCTTTAGCCCGGTGGCCGACGGACCACCGAGAACCCGGGTAAAGCTGTCGGAGTTGACAGGGGATTACGAGGATCCGCGCGATATCGGGAAGATTAAAAAGGATGGGATGTTTTTTTTTCTCAAAAGTTTGAGGAGGTTTAGGTGGTTTTAGAGAGAAGAGACCTTGGTGCGGTTCGGCCCAAATCGGGTACCATTTGCGTCAGGCCCGAGTTGGATGAAGTGTTAGGAAAAGGGGATAAATGGGGTCCAAATTGAACTCCGCTGATCTCGGCAGCCGCCCCAATGAAAAGGCCCTTTCCCCGCAAGGAACGAAAGCTGCAGAAGGAGGCCCACGCCATGAACGACGAGTCCCCACTACACCCGCGGGGACGGCCTCGCGCAGGGCCGTCATGCCCCGGTGGCCTGCGGCCAACCGAGACGCTCGTGGTAAACGTCGGCGGGTGAAACAGGGGATAGATGGACCGGCCAGTCGGGAGATTAAAACAAGTGGTATGATTTTTTTTTTTGTTCTATTCAATTTTGACAATTAATGTTTGGAGTTTTCGGGGCCCGCGACTTAATTCGGCCTAGGCTCACGCCAAATTAAGTGCCATGTGTGACCCATGTTGTTGTCGAACAGAAAATAATTTTTTCAACATCACGTTTTGCCGATGTCTCCTTGAAAACACGATTTTCGTACCCGACCTCAAGAACGTCGAAAAAGAATATGATTTTATTCAAAAGTCATGAATATTGTATCACCGTAGCAGCTGTAAGTCAGGAAAAAGGTACAGCGTTCATAGGGGATTTTGAACAGTATATCGGAGATTACTTATCTGTGTAACCTTGATAGTTTTTGAACAACGAATAAAATTGGGTGTGCGGAACCGTTGGATAGTTTGCACAGGTGACTCACCGTGGGACGAGGACTTTTGAAGTTGAAAATATAATGAAGTGTTCCAGAAATTAAGTGCGCCAAATCTCCGTAGTACTACAAGGACCTCTTTTCTTCGTGCCTATTTATCCGAGCTAGGGAAGGAGCTCCAAGCTTGTGTAACCGGTTAATATTGCGGATTTGCGTGTCATTCGGTGCCAATTTGGTCCTCTCAACTACGATGTCTTGCCAGTGAAGCGCGGACTACGTTTCGAGAGAGCAAGATTTGATTGAATCGTGAAGATTCAATGGTTACGGGGGTGATAACTCTTCGTTGAGCCGAAGCGTCTTTTGTGAAACTAGTAAGTGTCTTGTCAATGTTTTTTTACAATTTCCTCCTGGTAATTGCCAACCACGTGCGCCATGGAGTAAAACCAAATGCCTAAATATACTATCCTCGATACCCATGCAATGACATAAGTTGTTGGGTTAATGTAAGACTTTCGTTATTCCGCCCGAAAATTCGGAGAGTTTGGTGTAATGGAAAAGAAACGAATTCGCGACTAAGCAAGCGCAAGACTTAGGAACTTCAGAGGAGAAACAATTACTGGAATCAGGTGAGGTCGAGAACGTCGATACGAATTTTTTGAGAGCCAATATAAATTTTTATGCATGCCACTACGCTAACGAAGCAACACGAAAGTATCAGTCCTGTGCAGTCGATGCTGAAATCTGGTTTGTTGGCGCTATCGGAGGCAGACCAGCATTGCCTGTCCGCGCTTGCGCTTCCCATTTTGTGAAGCCATCCGTGTTGAAGATGATAAGTAGGAGTTCCGGATTTCTCCGCTTGGTTAAGGCACGATTTTTCTCAACGGTAATGCGAATTTACCGATATAATACATATCTATGGTAGACCAAGTAGCTGAGTTCGGTGGCAGACAAAGTTAAATCATGAGGCGACAGGACTATGCAGTAGTTGGTAGGACAGTTTTTTCATGGAATTAACTAGCCACCTCGTAGATAACGTAATGCAACATACGATAATAACAGCGGCAGAGAAAGACATCAGTAAAGTGGGACGTCCTTGGCTCAGAGTGTGAGCAGTCCCCTCTAGCGGTTTATGTGGAACTATAAAGTTCCTGCTTTCACGCACGCCACCGTTACAATGAAAAAATTGTATAGGCTGGGTCAAATATCGGAGAGGAATATAGATAAGTATCTGAACGACTCGTCACAGGAGAAAGGAACAAAGAACCGATGGCGAAGTAGAAAAAAAATGCTCCTGACGAGCGACACGAGTCACCGTCGCTCGGCCGCCATCGACAATATACGAGCGTCCGATCGTCCGCCGGACACTAGCTCACCATTACTTCGTCACCGACACTAGCGAGCCCGTCGCTAAAACAGTAAAACTTAAAGCCGACACCAAAGTGGATCAAGTGGTGAGAAAGCCTCCGTCACTGGCCTACCCAACAATGGCTACTGGCAGCTACTGCGCATGTTAAAACAAAAATGGTGGGTGAACTTGAAAGACTCGACGAAAATTCTGGAAAAATGCTAGAAGAGTCACCTGGTGGGGTCGTTAGGGGTGGTACTTATTGCGGGCGAGTTTTTTTTTTGGTCATTCTAGACGAGTAAATAAGAAGATCGAAACAGAGTTTGGAGGAGTAAATTAAGTTAATCCTTCCAAAACACTATACACCAAACGACTCTTCCAAAGTCCCTGTTAAGAATCCTGGCACAATTCTGGGTTGCATAGTAAAGGCATCCTACAGGCGTTTTAGGTGAGCACAGGGAATAAATGAAGAGTTCTGAACGTGCTGCACAAGCGTCCAAGGTGGAAACAGGAGTCCATTATTTTTATCAGTGTAAAGTGAGCATGATTTGACCTATGACCCTTTAAACAAATTTCTTGGAAGGTGCGGTTGGTCCAGCACGGCCGAGACACGCTATGGTGTTTGTTTGATCTAATCGAAGATAAATAGAAATATGAGAGGTTTAACAATCTAGGACCGTTTTCCAAAATCCACCTCCAGTGATCTTGACATTGATCTATGACCTTAAACCACATTTCCTCGGAGGTGCGGTTTTTCAGAATGTCCGGGGAGCCAGCCTACTGTGTTTGTTTTGATTCCGAATCAGTTGGTAAATAAAGATAGAGCAGGTAACATTTTCGTTTTCCGAAATCACCTAAAGTGAGCCTAAGACTATGACACTGAAATCAAAAATTAATTTCAAGTGCGGTTTGCGGGACGGCGTATACACAGATCAGGGGAGAGTGGGGAATGTCCCTTCCACATCGAGGGTAATGTGTAAATTTGCGAAGATTTCGGGCGGTTTCGAAGTTATTTTCCTCCTGATGCCCCTCCACCCCTGTCCACCATGTACTTGGTAAACGACTAAAGATTAAAACGGATCTCTATTTTCCACATTATGCAATATTGTAAAGGCCTTGGCCCACTCCAAGCGGCCTCCACGAAGGCCAAGTTGTTTCGGGGCCTTAACCGCCAGAGCGTTCATCCTTGCCCATCCCGCACGCGTCATGTTATTTGTTATTTCTCGTGCACTATTTCGTTATATTTTTTGCAATTATTCATGACATTCGGGGCCGTCCCACGCCGCTCAAGAATCACTCGTCATCATCTTTACTTCCATTCACTTGTCTTTGTTAACACTCTTTGTTTCGTCTTACTACGTTCGATTTGTTCATCCATTTATGATATGGAAAGAGTTTTTCGGACTTTCATCCTCGTCAGTTGTGTAAGATTGCACTTGTACACGACGTTTCGGCCAAAGATCGCTTCTCCGGCCGTCATCAGGTGTGTGGTTCTGAAAGGACCAGTTAGGTTGGTAGGAGAGGGTGTCGAGCTCCCGCCCGACTCCCTTGCCACGTATGTGTCTTCTCACTGACAGTAACTTTTATGGCGTTGAGCGGGATTCGAACCGGGTTACCGAAATCCAAAGTTCGATGCTTTTTTAAAACCACTTGGCCACAAGGAGGTGACGATCAATGAAGGCCGTTGGTATTTGCCCTTTGTCCATGCCGGATATTTCTCAGTATTGGAAGCCATGATGGGCTGACTTCTGCATGGTTTACTGAATTCTTGTATCCAGTGGTCATAATGGGCCGCTTCCTTGAATTTTCTGATCTTTTCCAATGTTCTTCCCTTCCCAATGATACTGGTCTGTCCCATTCTGCCTATGATATCCTCTGATACCAGGTATGTTCCGCACTCCGGACTTGTCCACTTCTCCTTCGGATGGTTGCCCGTTCCTATGCTCCGCCAGCCTGACTGATAGTGGTCGGCATGTTTCTCCGGTGTATCCTTCCGTCAATGCATTTATGATATATTTGTTTTTGATCGATCAACTCGTCATCTTCCCCATTTACCACCCAGTCGTCGTTTTGGTACTTTACTGTCACATCGGCGTCTCCTTGGGTTCTGGCGGTCACTTGCTACTCGGGATATCATATCTATCGCGTACCCCAGTAGTGGGGACAGCCGATGATATTGATGCCCACAATTTGATTGTCGTCCCATATGTAAGTTGTCGTGGCGCAGCGGCATAATGTTCGACTTATAAGCGGAAGGTCATCGGTTCGAACCCGGGCACCGCCGCTGGCATTTTTCTTATCTTGCAAGATTCTGTGTGATTCTTGTACAGAGTAAATCTTACAGATATGGCAGATTCCTTGTACAATATTTTGAAGATACTAGTACAGATATGCAATATTTTGTACAAGATATGCTAGATTTTTGTACAAGATATGCCGGATTTTTGTGCAAGATTATGGTACAAGATATACAAGAATCTTGCAAGAAAGTCGGCAAAATTCTCACCTATAAAATCTTGTACAATTGTACAGGATAATCTTACGGGATTTTTCGACATGGGTTGACCCACTTCCTTGTCAAAGTTGAGGGTCTGAAACCAAGTTGGGGGGGGGGGGGTGCTGAAGCCCCCTCAACTGAATTGGAAACTACACCCCTGTGTGTATGAACTGAAATGTTCATTCAGAATTCCTGTATATTGTGGCCAGTTCAGCATTCAGCGTACTTTTGCATGCTGATTGTTGACACTGGGAAGTGGTGTGGCCGGAGACGGTCTCTTGGTGACGCCTATGCCTCGTATTGCAGAAAATGGCCGCTGTACATCGCTGGTGTCTGTGGCGCCTATTACTAGCGGTGTGGATCCTGAATGGATCATCTTCTCCCTCTACCTTCACGAGGGCCGACGATCTTGGCCGACTCTTGGCCGACGTCCCTAAAACATTCCAACTGGTAAGTTCTAAATCGTGGCCCATTCTCAAATGTGACCGGTTTGAGTTACGCTTCCTGCTAAGCATGAGTGTAGACTGTAGCAACTAGCAACGTATCTCTTTGGTGAAGGTTTCAGATTGGTAAAGGATCCTTCACCTATGTCCGCGTCTCCGACCGGATTGTGATCCGACTCAGCGGTTCCGCCGCTAGTGGAGGCGCGGTTCGCCTGCCGGCCGGCATGACTATCGGGTGATGTGTTGCAGCGAATGTGGTCAGCTTCAGTTATTGCTTCAAAAAGTATGGAAAGTACGAATGTTTTCAGAAACATAAAATCGAACGTGTTGCGTAAATAACTATGTTTTCCAGGCGCGGATCCCGGGGGCGCGTGGGCTTGCGCCCCCCCCCCCCCGGAAGCCGGGCTCTTAGCCATGACGTCGCCCGTAGGGCGCAACTTTTTTGTTATTGCCCGCCCCCTCCCTGACCGAAATATTGGATTTGCGCCTGCTCAGCGTAATGATAAACTAAGCTTGAACTGCAACATCGGGCCTCAACGCAGGATGGAACGACCCTAGCTGGATGCACGTCGAAATATGCTGGTGATTGTGACGGGGCTATCACAGGTCACATTTTAATTTATCTATACCAGTACCTACCTCAGAGATGCCATCCTTCACCAATACTTGTTCCGCTCCTACGCCCATGCTGCGAAGAGATTCTCACCGCGTCTCACGCTGATACGGTAACAGTGCGGTATTGGTGGGGCTGGCGCAAGGCTGTATAAACTATAAACCGCTGGCATCACCGTCCCAGCCAGTGTTGCACAAAAATCAAGGTCTAAGGTTAGGCATGGAGTCATATGGTAGACGTCCGCCCCTGTAGCTCAGTGGGAGAGCGCTGGTCTTCTGACCTATCCCGGTAGTGGCAGCCTTGGTTCGAGTGCTTCGGCCTGCTCGCTATTTGCTCCTGGCTGGGATGGCCTGCGGCCGGTGGGCAGCGGTCGCACTCAAGGCAGGTGAGGTCAGCGAGCCGGGGCGGACCGTGTCATGGTAGTCCGGGCACGTAAACTTTCCGTCTTCTAAATTACCGGCACATGAATGCGCGAATAGGGTGGTGAGGTCAGACCAGCGCAACAAGCTCTGCTTAGCGCGGGTCCTGACTTCGGAAAGCCATCCATACAAAACATTCGGACTAAATTTATTTAAAAAAAAAATGGTAGCCTTTATGACCTCACCAGGTTATGGCCAGGTAACAATTGTAATAACATAATACAACCTGACCTAACCTTTAGGCACTGTAATTACGGTGACAGGGACCAACGTTAAGAACGACGCCTCACTGCGGAACCTACCGGTTAGGCCAGGTTTAATGATTAAAATTGTTCGCCAGCTATAATCTGGAGACAAAGGCTTCCGTATGCCTCAAGACTAGTAACAGTGATAGTAACCTTTACCTAACTACTAACTAGTGACAGTAACCTTTGCCTTGATGTTTTTGTCTGGCAGCGACAGTGACGCCAGCCCCACCGATAATAATTGCAGGGTATTACCAACCAGTAAACTGGTCAGCGTAATGTCTCGACAAATTAACTCAATGGCCACGTTCCATGACACTAGGGCCACTTTCCATGACACTAGGTTCCATGACACTTGGTAGGGAAATCATAATTGACCGTCAGATATGAACGGAGCTAATAGCCCCGTGCATATATGATGGTCAATTTTAATTTCCCTTGTGTGATTTCAAAATTATTAAAGTCGCCACGAGGGGAAATTCGAATTACGTGCGTCATGGAAACGTGGCCATTGTATCTCTTTCTCTCTGAGTCAGATCTCCAAAAATAGCTTATCTCTCCCTCCACACTTTCTACAAACTTTATGATCTAGGGAAATCTTCTTACCGTAGGTAATACGAATATATTTGACATTCTAAAAGAGAAGGCACACTTTCTTTAAAGGTGATGGGTGCGGCTTCTACTTCTCCACTGTATCACGGGGAGGGATCTGGCGCAGGGGCAGGATTCCTGTCTTGTGTACCGGTGACCCGGGGTCAAATCCCTGGACGGGCCGCTGAAACAGTCGCCCGGCCCTCATATACAGGGTGTCCCAAAATTGATGTCACACCCTTCCAAGACCCTCATGTCCCCCAGTTGGGCGCACCGCGAATGGAATTTCGCCAGGACCAGCCATCAGGGCTTCGTTGCAAGTCCACTGGTCACGTGACTCGCTGACCGACGTGACCCGGCCCACCGGGAGGGTGGCCGGGGTCGTTTCCAGATTGGCACCCAGCGTGCGCGGACCAGGTGTCCAGCATGGCCAAATTGCAGTCTTTTGGCGGCCGCTGCAAGTCGGCATGGTAAACGGCGGGACGAACCATGGTCAGGTTGCCGAGAAGCTGGGAGTCACTCATCGCACCATCTGCCAATGGCTGTTCGCGACAGAAGCGGACAGACCCTGGAGAACCAAACGGGCCGTGGGAGGAAGAGCTCTGTCATCCGAGCGGCCAAAATCGCAATGGCTAAGTCCGCGCTGAAAAGAGGCCAGTCAACAATAAAACTGGCGCGGAGGCTGACGGTCAGCTGTCACCGGGTGTCCATACTATCCAAGTCGAGGGAGCACAGATACCTGAGGAAATATCTGCGGCTAAAACCCATCAACCCGCCTCCAGCCAAGGCTGACGGCCGTCGCAGAGGCGCAGAGGCTGGAGTTCGCCATGGCGAGGCGCGACTGGACCGTCCAGGACTGGAGACGGGTTCTGTTCTCCGACGGGTCTTCGTTTGTACTCTTCCACTTGCCCAACCGGCAAAACGACCGAATTTCATCCCGCCGTTCACCATGCCGACAGCTCGGCAGCGGGCCGACAAAGACTGCAATTTGACCATGCTGGACACCTGGTTCACGCGCGCTGGGAGCTAATTTGGAAATGATCCCATCAACCCTCCCGGCAGGCCGGGTCACGTCGGTCAGCTGGTCACGTGACCAGTGGACTCGCAACTAAGCCCTGAGGGCCGGTCCTGGCAAAATTCCTTTCACGGTGCGCCCAACTGGAGAAAATGAAGCTCGTGGAAGGGTGTGACATCAATTGTGGGACACCCTGTAATAACCCTCGGAACAGGGTGAGAAATCCAGCACCATGATCCCAAAGAGGATACGGTGCCTGGTCCACAAACCAAACCAATCCACCGTATCACCGCAACTCTCATTCATTCCCATCAGTTGTTCGCTCATGCTTACTTCCCTTGCCATCACGTGGCGTTACGGCTGCGATAGGCATGACAAATGTGTGTACCCATTTTATCTGTCTGACATGTGTGTGACCTGGGGAGGAAAGGGAGGGAGTATGGCAAGGCAATGCGCCGCGACTCAGGTAGTGGTCAGGGCTGTTTGTCTCTAGGTTCGAGGAGTCAGCTGTTTGTCTCGAGGGTCGAGGAGTCAGCTGTTTGTCTCGAGGGTCGAGGAGTCAGCTGGGGCATTCCATGACAGATCGACCAAGGCATAACACCCTACATCTCAGATTTCGATTTAAACTGAGTGATGAGGTTATCTGGGCCGTTATTCACGCTTGTGAAATTTTAGCACCATCCGTCAAATGGTTTCGAGTTATAGCCTCAGCATTATTCGATTTCTGCTCAAACCTTTAAATTTCAGGGCATATTTCCCTATAAATTATATGAGCCATTTGCAAAACCTATTAGAAGAATCATTCATAAGCACATATATTTAGTGTGATAAAATTTTTGAAAATTCCAAAATTTTGAAATTTATTGGGAAAAACACATTTTAAGTAAAAACACGTTTTTTGTTAATTTGGCCACTAAAAATCATGGCAAAACTTTTGTTTCTGCAGCACGTAACTTCATATATGACCTGCCGAGTGGTAAAAATATTGGAGATAGACTTTTTCTCTAAATATTAGTATTTATATTTTGGAATCTTGTAAAAGTAAGGGTCACTAGCACTATTTGAGAATAACTTTGCACGTTAAAAAGTGCTCTAAAGAACGTAACTGAACAGCACTAGTATTTCGCCTCACTGGCTGAATTAAATGATGCATAACATAACCGTGGTATGCTGCTCCTGTACCTCAAGTTACAAAAACCCATTATTTTTACTTAAATGAGTTTCAAAATACAATTTGGAATTTTCAAAAAATTATCTCAAATTAATCCTATAATTTATTATGATTTTATGAGTATATAGGTTTATATGACCTCCTATTATTATAATGGGAATGTGATGCACACTGAACAAATTTCGAGGTTTAACGGCAACACCGACGTATAAGAGCCTAAGGCTATAATTTAAAACCAAAACAGACGAGGGGCAACAATTTAACCAGCGTAAAGAGCTAACGACCAGAATAACCCCCACAACATATTTCCATCCAACTATGAGAACATGGATAGATTATGTTTGGTCGACTCATACAATTGTGCACCGGTGACCTCAAGTCACTTGACCTGAAGTCAAGGAGCGAACCTGCATGGTCATGGATTATGTAATCATCAAATGCAGCTCCGATGAGGCAAATATAATGTATACAGTTGAGCTCTCCAACACACTTAACTGCCAAAATTAAAATCAAATGCAAATAATTATCCAAATACGTGTGGTGACCATTTATTTTTATAATTCCAAAAATAATAAAAAATATTAGAGAAAAGTCATCTCCAATAATTTTGCTAGCGATAGCAAATATATAAAGTTTAACGCTAACAAGAAAAAACATCATAATTTGTTAGTGGCCACATTATTCAAAACGTGATTTACGTAAAATCACGTTTGAAAATTTTCAAAAATTTTGAATTTTTCGGGAAAAGATGTTATTATCAACATTAATATATGGCTTATGATTGATTCTGAATGATATATAGATTATATGAACTGTATATTTTACATGGGATGATATTCGCCCTGCTGAAAATTAAGTTTCTTGATCCAAAATGGAATAAATGCCGGAGCTAAACTCAAAAACCGTTCTCGGACGAGGCGAAAATGTCACCAGCATTGAATCTACGGCCAGAGTGAAACCCCTTAGATTAACAGTTTTAATTGAAATCTTGAGATATAGGGTGTTATTTCGAGATTTGTTTGGTCGATCTGTCATGGAATGCCCCAGCTGTTTGTCTCGAGGGTCGAGGAGTCAGCCATTTGTCTCCAGGGTCGAGGAGTCAGCTGTTTGTCTCCGGGGTCGAGGAGTCAGCTGCTTGTCTCGAGGGTCAAGGAGTCAGCTATTTGTCTCCAGGGTCGAGGAGTCAGCTGTTTGTCTCCAGGGTCGAGGAGTCAGCTGCTTGTCTCGAGGGTCAAGGAGTCAGCTATTTGTCTCCAGGGTCGAGGAGTCAGCTGTTTGTCGCGAGGGTCGAGGAGTCATCCTGAGCTGGCGCAGATCAACATACACACTTGTGTCTCACTGCACCACACCGTCTCACTTCACGCCATGTTACGGTACTCGAGTGAGCCTTATTACACCGCCACGATTTTCATCGCGCTCCACATCCCAGCGTCCTATCGGTTCGGCGGGAGGGCGGCGAGCCGCATCTGGTGACCTCACTTCCCGCCTGATGTCACCCCGAGCTAGTATGCGGTACGCGTGGTACGGCCAAGCCTGAGAAAACAACCCCCACCAGTCACCACTGATAGTGGTGTGTGTGTGTGTGTGGGGGGGGTAAGGACGGTGCTGCGGTTGCCTTCAGTGCTGATAGCAAGTGTGTGCACTGTGCACCTATCTAACGGGGAAAATGACCATCTGCTCTCCATCTGATTACGGCGTACTTCTGGAGAGTTTTATTTGAACATTCTCGAGGGCTCAGTGTCGTGTTATCATCTGAGTGTCATTCATTGCGTATCCGCTGTAAATCAGTATAGTGCAGACGAAGATATTCATGGATATTAGATACTGAATTATGATGTATTAATGTACTGAGAGCTAGAGCATTATAAATAAAGACATAAAATAAAAGTGCAAAAAAGAGACACTCGGGCCCATCCGAGGTTGCACATCCCCACCATTTTTTAAGTATGGTTTTATACACTGGCGGATCCAGAACGTGGGTTGGGGGGCTAAATTTAGAAAAATTTCATCAAATTTGAAAAACTAATCGGATTTGGCTCCCTTGTACCTTACTGAACGGTTTTAAACATATATGCCTTAGTAAAAGTTTATTCGATCTCCCTCTACATTGGAAAATATGTCAAATTTCGCCGATTTCAGACGATGTGTGGGGGGGGGGCTAAAGCTCCTGCCGCCTCCCTTTGGATCCGCTAGTGGTTTTATATAACATAATGTTTTAGGAAGCACTTGTGTCACTGCAGCAGCGGCATCCCCTGGCGGCGGTAGGTTATTACAATATCCGATAACCATTCTGCTGAAAAAGGATTGTCTTAGCCTAGTCCTTCTTTGTTTCCTGAGCTCATGCTGATGAACCTCTACCTCGCTTTCCCTATTCAACTAAAACATAAAATAGCAAAACCTTTAAATATCCAGAATGCTGACCACTTATAAATTTGAAGACTTCAATTAGATCTTCTCTTATTCAATTAGATCTTCTCTTAGCCTTCTATATAAAAGTGAAAACATACCCAATTTCTGTAATCATCTTGACAAGGCAAACTACCAATATAATTTTCATTTGCGTTGCCTTTTTTAACTCTTTCTAACAACCAGCATTCTTTCTCATATGTTGGAATCTGGAGATATTTATTATATTAATTTTGCTTCATAAGCCCATACAGAAAGCTGTGTCTAAAGTTTGGGTTTTCGAATTTCAGTCAATTTTAATTACATTGACATAGTAGTTCTAGCGGTTCTGGCCACCTTCTCAAGATGCGACGTGGTTGTTTTTTAGACAAGTCCCCGCTGCGCCGCCCTCACCCCCACACATCACACCCGTACGGCCAGTGGGCTCTGCGCTTAGTTAGCCTGACTGCGCTGGCCGCTGCGCACCTGGCTCGAGCCAGACGATGACGGCGCCTCGGCTCTGCCGACGTCAGCCCTGGCGCTCCGCCCGGCCGATTCTACGAACTCACCGGGCCAGGGAACTCCCCGGCCATGGTGAAATCGATGCCGGGCGGCGGCGGCGGGCCTCCCACGCGCGCCGGCCGGCCAGCCAGGTTGGCCTCTGAGTTCAGTGGTTGGCCGACGGCTGGCCTCTGCTACCCCCGCCCCCCTCTCCGCTCCGGCCTCAGCCGAGTGGAGGCAGGGTGGAGGGTGGAGTGTGACCGCCGCCATGAGAAACTGCATGCTGCAATCATGGCGGAGCGGCACGGCTGAAGTGCAGAGCTCACTGCGCCTGCGCGGCGGCCAGCGGCGTGGGGGAGCGTCTGGGGCCGGGGAGGGGTAGCGGCAGGGTCATTCCGCTGAACTCATGACTGTGGAATGTCTCGCGCTCGCTAAGCCTCCACCACAGATCCAATGAGGTACTCAAGAGACTAGGAGGGCCAAAGGGGCATGCCCCCCCAACCAAACCACCCAAAAATCGGCGAGCCAAATTTGACCACCATTTCCTTGAAGTTTTGGTCGTAAAACTAAGCAACTTTTACCTAGAGAAGTTTAGATTTATCAAATCAGTTATAAGAATATACAAGCAAGCGAATCCGATGAGCTTTTCAAGAAATTAATGCGATATTTTTTTCGGGGATTGCCCCCCCCCCAACAGTCAAAAATCACACTTTTGGAATCCCAAGATGAACCAAGATTAATGACAAACTCTAAGAGTGAATAAACGAGGAGCCGTCCACCGACAGAGAAAAAGTGACCGAACTCTAGGTGAAATCGATCACTGGCACACACTCACCAAAGATTCCTATCGAATGTGGCATTGTCATTTAGAGTTTGCCAGAACTCTTTCGAGAAATAACAACAGGAAGCCACATTATGAAATGATCACAATGTCGAACCCTGATGTCTGGAACTACCGAACTCATACTGGGTTCAGTTCGCAAACAAAATAACGCTAGTAGAATCCACAATTTATTATACCCAAGGTAATAGTCTAAGTGTTAATTTACTCTGAGATTAGAGTCATTTAACTGAGGACCGTGATGCTAGAAGTACTAATCTAGAAGATAATAATTATAAATCTTTGAAACATAATAACAAAAATCGCAAAAATTGTCAAATCGTTGGTAAAAACCTAATGTTAGCTGAAATCGCTCTGAATGATAAAGCATCCAAACAGCAATGACGTTTGCGAGTAGTTGAACAATGTGTAAGCTTATAAATAGATGATGTCATAAGTTACAATGTCTCCTAAATTTAACCAATTATACACCGTCCCTCGAGCCAGGGATCGCTGAGGCGGAACATACTTTGCACCAAACAAAAGCTCATGTTATTGCCAGTATATGCGCACTCTCGACCCGAAAGATCGACGACCATATATATAAGTATGTTTCCCTCACACCAGTGGTTTATCGGCACTTCCGCCGGGTCGCCCTGACCCAGTGGTCAGACAGTGTCCGCTCTAGACAGAAAGTAAGGCCAGTGACGATATCATATAAGTGAGACGTATCACCAGAAATACCAAAAGATGTACGTCACGGATGGCACACAGATGGCCCGCCGCCGCCTCCGGGGAACCTGCTGGTTATACTCTCGCAGGGGCCTTAGGATTGAGATATAAAGCAAGAAAAGCAGAAGAGAATCGCCAGCGGAGGTCAAAGGTCATGCCAAAAACAAGGACAACTGACCAAGCACAAGCAGGGGGGGGAAGAGAGAAGGGGGCGCGCAGCGAACCCGAATCGGACACCCGAATATCACGAGCAAAAAAGAAATACAGGCGTAGAAGAGATGCGGATCATAGTAAAAAACTAGATACCCATTCAACGCAATGTCTCATGACGGCCCTGACATTAGGCGGGGGCTGGATACATATCACGTGACTGGATGATATACACACACATGCGCCAGATTCTGACTCAGTGCAGATTACGATCAGAATGACACGGGAAAATAGATATATAGTCTGAGAGATTTGATGGTCAGAGTCGGGATGCAGGAGTCGCACTCTCGCCCGAGTCGAGCCATATTTAGTTTGGTTTTCCCCACACCAGTGGTTTATCGGCCTTGCCGGGTCGCCCTGACCGTGGTCGCGTTGTCCGCTGCAGAGTGGCAGTGAGCAGAGTGGCAGATATATATATATAGTCACCGTACCGCCTTCGCAGCTCGCTGCGACATCTTACCGTGCACAATGTCACTGAGAGCCAGTCACATGGCTGGGATTATCCCGACGAACCGACAGAGCAGACTGAACACCCCTAAACGTCCCTAATTGGTGAGTGGATGTGCGTCACCGCTGTACCGTGCCGACGTAGCGCTGCTGTTCTATTTCAGAATCCAACTGGTAATCAGTATGAAGATGTCAAACTTGAACTTCGGAGTTACAAAACCCGGTTTGTGCGTGATGTCGACGTGACGATGCAAGTTGGTGGCAAAACTACAGTGAAGACGACGTTACCCGTCCCCCCTGTGTAAGTAAATATGATGCCGTCTTCAGTGCAGTGGGTGGCATGTGACCTTCGCTGTTGGTCCGCCCTAAAACCCCAATCATCATCATCGTCTTCAGTACATAGTCTACAAATGGTGCATGCTTTCAACCCAGTCGCGACGCTGCCTGCGGGTTCGCTGAATTTGTGTACATATCACAACATTAAACGCTCGTTTCAACTCACTATATGCAATATGCTGTCATGTGTCTCAGTCTAATGAAAGAGGATTTCAGCGGGGGACATAAAAACCCAAGATTCATATAGGCCAGAGCTCGTGTTGGTCAGAATTCATAAAGTTTTTTGAAAAAAGAGTTTGAAAGGCCCCAGGATTCATATTGGTGAAAGGTTGAAAGTCCAATTGTCCTAAAATGTCCAGATAAGGAGAATTCATAGAGGCCAGAGCTTGTATTGGCCAGATATTGAAAAGTCCAGAGCTTGTATTGGCCTTCGCACCTACTTCTCACTTTCCTACCTCGTTCTTTTCCTGTAGGGACGTCGGAGATACGCTGGCCCCTCGGGCTGAGTGGTTGCTCTGCGGCTCGGCTGCTGCTTCCAGCTTGACGGTTAAGATAAACTGGAAACCGGATGTGAAATGATTCTGACAAGGAGATTCATGCGAAAATTTCCGTGAAAGATGCACGTTTCATGTGAGTTGTCAGTTGCATCTGAGTGTTATATTCTGTTATATGATGTAGCGTTTGCGGTTGCATTATTTTCATCAACTATTGTATCATTGTATTGTATGATTGTTATTATCTTTTTATAAATTAATCGTAAGTTTCAGTAATGCATATTCCATACCGTATACATACCGAGCATACTGGATGTCATCACATAAGTAGTATTCATGATCGTTTTAGCGCCTTATAACCGAGACGTTGCGGCTCACCAAATACACAAGCATTCACAATCGTTCTGCAGGGCATGTGGCTTCAGGCTCGTGTGCAAACATTCTATCATCTGTGGAGTGTTTGTGTGTTTTTCTGGCTATTTCCAGCCTCTGACCGTTCGCGGGCGCGCCCCGTCCGCGTCCTGTTTCAGTGATGAGGGAGGCCTGACTGTGAGGTCGTCGGCGTGGAAGTACATGCGTCTAACGTGGCCGCAGGCGGCTGAAAGTCAGCAGGCGGCTTAAGGTCAGCAGGCGGCGGCCGTCTGGCTCGGTAGTGGCGATGTCACTCCCGCGGTGGCCTGCCTCACGCATCAGGTACAACACTGGGCCGCCGGAGGTTCGGAAGTTCCTGTGGATGGTGCTGTTTCTCACTTGTGTTGCCGTTGTTCGAAGTTCATAGAATGGTGAACCTCGGTATGAAGTCTCGGATTGAGTTGGATGCAAGTTCATGGTGCGTTTGCAAATAAATTAATCTGCCAGGTTTTGAGCGAAAGTTCTTCCTGTGAAGGATTATTACCAGCTTCTTGGCAATGTGTGGGCCCGCTGTGGGACACAAGCCTCGTGAATGTCGTCATTTGTGGCGTCACAAACTGGGACGTCTGGATGCTGCTGTTTCTCTGGCGATGAATTGAGAATGCTGTTCCCAGACTTGTAAAATGGTGAATCAACGGGCTCGGCTTGTCCCCGTCTTGTGGTCAGCCCGTCGGGTCCTGATAACGATTGGGGTTCGCGGCCGCAGCGTGCTTCGGCTGAGATGCAAGTTTGGTCATAAGCTACTTTTATTCTGGACTTCAAAAGATACCCAAATTATTTACTTGGTTAATAATCATAGTTTTCCCTTAAAACGTAGTTAAACACACCCAGGTAAATGTAACTTTGATATGTTCTGGAGTCCAGAAAATACGTGGTTTGTGTACCGGACTTGCATCTCGTCGGGACAGCAAGCCCTGTTCGTTAAATGGACCGAATGGACCCGAAGGGTGGACGTCATGACGGGAGTAACTCGAGTCCGTTAGTTCACCATTGTACAAGTATGGCTGTTCGGTCAGAGTAATTGTCAATGCTGTTCAGGGTGTCATGTATCAATGCTGCTTTGATGGACGTCTGTCATCGCCTGTGGTAAAATAGTCGACTTGTGTGAGCATTCTGACTGCGATTAATATGCTATTGTGGTCAACTTATTGTGTTTGTTATTACAGTGCGTCGACGAGGCAACATTGTCTCCACCTCCGGAATACTGTCAAGCTTTCACCAGCTCTGCGTCGTTTAATTTCTCCAATGTGAGTCAGGTTTGTATTTCTACGCATTCGCGTCACCAAGACAACAGCACGACCGCATCCCTGGGTACTTGCACTATCAGTGGCTAGTAAATGTTGTGTCTAGTCTAAAATAAAAGTGGCCTCCCAGCTGCCATGCTCAATATGGAAACTAATGTTGTTCCATTGATATGTGTAGTCCTCTGTATCTTTCGCTTACTTTGTCCTCTATAACCATTTCTGCAGGCTCCGACATGATGAGAGAGTGAATTTTGAGGCGTGGGTTTTGTATATGTATTATATATCTTACCTTTGCTATCTACATTTTAAGTAATCCAGTGTACACTTTCCAATAGGAAGAGCCGCTTATGTGACACTGCCCCATTTGTTGATTGGGAACGTGATAATTGACTCTCCTATTGATGCTATGCCTCAGCTAGCCAGGACTGCACGCATGATGTTATCAACACCTCTTCTGCCCCAGGTTCAACGTTTACCGACATACCTGTACGTCAGGTTAGACAACGACACCAACATCAGCGATATCGGAAAACCAGTTCAGCCCGAAGTAAAACTTGGATCTTCATCTGAAATTGAGGAGTGGCTGTCGTCCCGGGCTAAAATGAAGTCTCCAAAGCGGCTCCCTCCGACCAGAGAGGCGGCGTCAGGGATGACGCCCGCTCCGATCACTCCGCATGGCGCTCCCACGGATCCAGAGAGGAGGTCCCAGATGCGCGCTCATCCCGTCCGCATTCCGGACCAGTGTCCGCTTAAGCCGGGCCCACCACAGACCATCTTGGGAAACCAGCTTCCCCGGACAAAACCGCTCCCCATCGCCCGGCTCGGTGCCGACGGCGAACCGGGGAACAAGAGAGGCGCTGGCTCCGGACCAACAAACGATCGGGGGTGCCGCTCGGCACAGCGGGGACATCGTCGACCCACCGCGGCCGCCCCACACCATGTCCGGCTCCGGCCACTCGATCTACAATCTGGTCATTAACGGGGACGGCGCCTCAGTGCACGGCGTGCCCAGTGCGGCTGCGCCACCGTCGCCGTCGCGCCAGGAGCCGGCCGCTCCGACCGCCTACGGTACCATGCCGCCGGGGCAGCGCCAGTCCGGTGTGGTGAGCAGACGGCAGCCCGGCCAGCTTCAGTTCGCCGAGACGCAGCTGCAGGCGAGTACCCCCCGACCCGCCCCCGCCCCGCCCCGCTGTGCTGTGCTGTGCTGTGCTGTGCTGTGCTGAGTTGGTCGCTGGCGATGTTGGTGGAGGGGAGGGGATGGGAAGAAGGATTAGTGTGCGGGGGGAGAAGTGCGGTGCTGTCTCCAGTCGACTTCCGTTGGTGGTTTTGACTTAAGTCTGGGATCTAGCGATGGGGATGTTTTTCAGTCAGATCCGCGA
Organism: Semibalanus balanoides; assembly: GCA_014673585.1. Lineage (NCBI taxonomy): Eukaryota > Metazoa > Arthropoda > Thecostraca > Balanomorpha > Balanidae > Semibalanus > Semibalanus balanoides. Next base: position 35,501 of record VOPJ01001998.1, read on the forward strand.
TAAGTGCAGATACAGTGCTGCGTATTTTACGGCTAAGCTGTGGGCTTAACACTGCACGCCGGAACCTGAT
>VOPJ01001999.1:0-23250 GCA_014673585.1 Semibalanus balanoides
TCAGTATGCCATGCTGGTCCTTGTCATCGCCCGGCACTCCGTAGTTGCCGATCAGGGGGTAGGTCAGCAGCAGGATTTGACAGCGGTAGGACGGATCAGTCAGCGACTCCGGGTAGCCGACCATCCCCGTCTGAAACACTGAGAGAGAGAGAGAAAACAACCAGACTGAGGTCACGAAACCAGCTTCTTAAGACACGGCGAAAACAGAGTCGGATGCAGATCGTGAAGTGATCGCCCAAACAAAAGCAAAACAACTGACATGAATTACTGTAGATACTAATAAGGGTGTATGACCCTATTTAGTTGTGGGAGAGAGGTTTCAGCCCCCTTCCCATTTGATCGGGGAAATGGGTTAAATCCGGGGGAAAATACATTTTGGGGATTTTTCATGGGACTCAAAAACGATTTTCCCAACAACTTTTTCCCCCTCTAACTTGTATGGAGAAGCTATGCCCCTGGGTACTTAAGATGCCATGACTGGCAAAATTATCCTTCGTTTGCGGGAGAACATTTATTGCAGTCACATTGAATACAATATTAATGGATATTTTAAACACTATTAACAACAACAAAACATTATTACCCTACATATTTGTGTTTTTACTGCTACTGTTGATGAGTCCTTTTCATTAACGACGGCAACAGTAAAAGGCCAACAACATTTTCCTAACCATAATACTGGAGGCTCGCCCGCACAGGACCCCCTGTAACTCCCTTCGGAAGTATGCTGTCAGTTGACATTGGCGACATCAAAATCTGACGCTCTACAGATCATCACTTGGGAGGTTCCGAGAGTCAGACGGCGCCGGGAACGGACAGAAAGGCATGCATCGGAGACGGACGGAATGGTGTGCATCGGATACGGACGGAATGGTGTGCATCAGAGACGGACGGAATGGTGTGCATCGGAGACGGACAGAAAGATGTGCATCGGAGACGGACGGAAAGGTGTGCATCGAAGACGGACAGAAAGGTGTGCATCGGAGACGGACGGGATGGTGTGCATCGGAGACGGACGGAAAGGTGTGCATCGGAGACGGACAGAAAGGTGTGCATCGGAGACGGACGGAATGGTGTGTATCGGAGACGGACGGAATGGTGTGCATCGGAGACGGACGGAATGGTGTGCATCGGAGACGGACGGAATGGTGTGTATAGGAGACGGACGGAATGGTGTGCATCGGAGACAGACGGAATGGTGTGCATCGGAGACGGACGGAATGGTGTGCATCGGAGTAAGACACTGGCCGCGACATGGCGGACGACGCTGTAAGAAAGATCTTTCGAGTTTTGGCCTATGTATATTTCAATGTTTGCAAGATGGGTGATCTGGGGCCGAACTATGGCATAGTGAAGTGTTTGTATTTCCCCTCTGCAACAGAATAACTCGCTTTAGGTATAGGCCGGGCATTCACTCACTGCAGACTGTAGAGTGTAGGCTAACCTGGTGGGATGCTTATTTTGGAACCAATTGTATGTTTGGCTTGCACAGTGGCACACCAATGAGGACATAATAATTGCACAGAAGCCGCTCGCGTGGTAGAGGTTAACACAGCTCGATTTGTACATGACCAACCTACACCCGTCCTGGCGACCTGGCCGCAGCCGGCCGTAGTCTGACCCAAAGTCCGATAGCTTGCCGTCGGCCAGCCATGCCATACAAAAAGCACTGTTCCATATATCCATATTTGACCTTTTGATTGCCACAATTCGACTCGATACAATTGGTTCGGGAGATAGGCAGGTGAACAAAAAATGCCCTCCCTAGTAATTGGTCGTGTTCATCTGCCGACCCTCCGGTCCTAGCCGCACCTGTCAGGAATGTCTACCTGGAGTCGCCGGAAGCGGTTACCGACCGGGTCCGGACCATTGTCCGGTCGGGCTCCGGTGACGACCATTGTCCGGTCGGGCTCGGGTGGCGTAAACAGGCCCGGGGCACTGCTAGCTCTGCGATGAGGACCGGGACGGGTGCGGTGACGACCGGGTTCGACTGGTTCCAGTAGCAAATTGAACCTTTCATGCGGTATTCAATATTCACCCAGTGCCCTTTCCACTGTATTTGGTTGATTCTACTACCAAGACAGAGACCATTCCTGCGACCAATCGTTGGCGCTCGTCGGCGATTTATGCGACCACTATCTGCCATCGGTTTAGCGTTGTGGTCGCACGAAAAGCGCCGGTGAGCGCCGAAGAGTTAACGTGGTAGATACTTGGTGGCGGATGGCGGAGTAAAGCCGGCCGCACACTAGGCCATTCGGCCGCGATATCGCCACGATTCTTTCGCGGACACATCCCAGGATTGGACCACTCCTCAAAATTGTGCCAACTGGGTGTCGTACCGCAACTTCCAACAAAGTTAATTGCATTTGGAAACACAATTTGTTTGGCCGAGTTTGTGTTTTTGGCCGTGTCGCTGGTGGAGTCGCAGCGATATCGCAACCGAATGGCGCAGTGTGCGGCTGGCTTAAGTTTCTTGCCTTGCGTCGGAGATAGGTGCATCAATATATAGGTAACCTATTTTCAGGGGCGTCGCTACCGGGGGTCCGGGTTGCCCGGACCCCCAACCCCCCCCCACAACACACACACACTTTTGAGCGGGCGCCGAAGGCGCTCCCTCAAAAAGTGCTTCTGTTCTGGGTTTAAAGAGGGCGCCGGAGGCGCCCCCTATTAAAAAAATGAAAGACACGAGAAATTTACCCGCCAGCCTGTATGTGTGCGCCCCTAAGCCAGTGGCTTAACCAGTTTACGGTCACTCAGAGCGTTACCCGGTCATTTTGACCCGAGGCGCCCATGCAAAGCTGGCGCCCCTCCGATCAGTGACGGCGCCCCTCCTGCCATGGACGCTCGCCTGGCCAGTGAGGGCGCCCCTGCCATAGACGACGCCTCTCTGAGCCGTGACAGCACCCCTCTAGCCAGTTAAGGCGCCCCTCTGGCCAGTAAAGGCGCCCTCCGGCTAGTGACCACGCCCCTCTGGCGAGTGACTGCCCTTCTCCACACCGTGACGGCGACCCTCCGGCCAGTGACGGCGCCACTCCGACCAGTGACGGCGCCAAGCTCCGACTAATGATGCGCCCCTCCGGCTAGTGACGACGCGGACGCCCCTCCGGCTAGTGATGACGCCCCACAAAATTTTGAAAGCACGACAAGCACGTGCGGAAGCGAGGTTGCCCCCCCCAACCTTGCTCCAATATCCTAAGTTGGCTGACCCCGTCGATCGGGTGGCGCCCCTTCAAGGAAATGAATTGACCTTTATTTAATTTCTGCCCACGCCACTGGTCCAAGCTCATGTGCGCCCATTCTACCAAAATTGTGGCACGCCCCTTTTACAGGTTGCAACGCGCAGCAAGGGATGACCTTCTGAGGCAGCAAGATGTCTTTGAGGGCGACATGGTGTCTATCTAAAGGGTGGCATAATTACGCTCTAAGGGCGAGTAAGAATGACTTACCAAAGGGCCGGGCAAGGGTCTTATGATCGGCGGCCAAGAACGTTCTTCTGATGACGCCAAAATACTTTTCGAAGGGCCGGCATTGATTGTCCTACCAAGGGCGGCCATAATGCGTTCTGGACTTCTGAAGGGCGGATTTTAATAGTTTAATCCTAAGGCGTCAATATGTCTTCCGAGGAGGGAGCATGAGCCTTCCAAGGGAAGTTAAATGCGCTCTACCGAGTGCAAGGTTTAAAAATGCATTTTGAGAGGCGAAGATGTCCTATCGGCCCATGTACTTCGAAGGGTGCCAGGGAACGATCCCAAATGTCTGAGGGCGGGACCATAATGCGCTCTGAGGGTGCAAAATGCTTTTCGAGAGCGGCAGATGTGCTTCGAGGACGGGCATTGATGCCTCCCAGCACGGGTGGCGTTCCCTATTCAAATTGTGAGGCTACTGCCCAACCAACTTCCCGCTTTGCCCCACCAATTTTCGTCAAATTTGAACCGTCCCTGGCGTTATAATAGCATTTTTTTCCTTTCAAACATGTAAAACAACCAGGCAGTACCCAATGACTTATTTTTCATCAAAGCTTTAACCATACTTCCGAGGGCGGCTAGATGCCTTTAGAGGGCGGCTAGATGCCTTCCGAGGGCGGCATAATGCGTTGTGACTAAGCACTGTGCAGTCGGCGGCGGGCCTGCGATGCTTCGCGGGGGGGGGGGGACGCCCCTGCGAGTGCAGGATGTCGCCCTCGAGTCTGTGATTTGCTTGCGGCACCCCTAATGAAGATCGGAAATTGAGGCGCTTTTGAAACTGGAGCTGACCTCCAAACATCACGTGCCATCCCCCTCTCGAAATGTGTTTGGATGTCGCTTGACCATCCCTTTGCCTTGATTATAATTTGAATTACTTGTATTCGTTTTCCCCACTGTACCTGTCATGATGCACCGAAACGATGGGTACCATTTTAAATGTCGTTTATTTATTGTTTGCAAGGTTTTTGCTGACATGTATTTCCTATTCCCCTCGATACATTTAATGGAGGACGCTATTCAATTTCAGTTTCAGCGCCTACCTATTTTATGTGACAGAGGACGAAAAATAAGCGAGTGAAATCCAGGGGCGGATCCAGGGGGCAAGAGGCAACGCCCGCCCCCTGAAAGGCCCTGGAACCATGTTTGTACCCAATCCACAAAAAAGTTCGTTGGACGTACACACATACCTACGGCTACAGTTGCAGATAAAGTGAGACGCGCTCCCCCTTTCAACAATTTTCTCTCTCTGATGGCCCGACGGCTTGCTACACCCCCGCTTAATATTGTTGAATCATACGTCACTATACTCCCCCAAAAAACAAAAACAAAAACGAAACACGGACATTCGCCCGTGTTTTTGCTGCTGGATTCACTATATTTTGCCCCTGAGTAAAATTTAGAAAGTTAATGGGTTTGCGCCCCTCTAAACCGCGGCGCCCCCTCTGGGTTTGGCGCACCCTGGCAGTGGACCCTCCCCCCCCCCACTTTTGAGAAGGTAGCGACGCCCCTGCCTATTTTAGTGATGTGAGAAGTTTGAAGTATTTTTAATCTCATGAATATGGAAGCGAAACTAAATGAAACATTTTCAGCCGTTTTCGGTCGCTATTACAGTTAGAATAGTTCAGCAGGAGGCTATCTGGTCGCCGACGCCATCGCCAGGACGGCGTTTTTTTAACCCTGTATAAACATGCTGTCGCCGACGTTCTCCGATTTCCCCTGTTTCTGAGGCCTGCGACATTTTTTTGTAGCTGAAGAGGTCAGATTCGTGGTGTTAAGTAGTGAAGATTTTGTAGAGTTATTGTAGTCTAGAAGTGTAGAATGAAGAACGTAGTTATAGATGAAAAGTTGATATAGATGCACAGACACACGCACAGGAGCCGCGTTTCTACGTTCACAGTCAGGCGGCGTTCCAGCCGCAATTAGGTTACTGCACGAGGCAGGCCTATCAGTTCATGTAACACCGGCGCACACAACTCGTGACATACAGCCGGCGGAGCCACTGGCCGCCAAGAACTGCTCTCGGCGGCTTTCCAAATAAGACTGCCGTGGCCGGGTCGGGCCACGACAAATACCACTGAAAATGCAGTGAAATACAATACAAAATAATTACTGAGCCGAGATTGGGTTGTTGAATTTGATATTCTAACGACGAATTATAACGACTACCGATCTTCTTGCGAGCGCACCAAACTGAGAATGTGAGTGAGAATCCTGGGCTGACCGACTCTACTGGCACGACAGCTGTCACAGTACAATATACGTTTCCCTAACATAATAACGGTGGGTCGCGCCCACCCGAGGTGCGGTAGCTAGCCGCCGTGCGGGCACGTAAGCTATCGTCGTGGGAACAGTCTCCGCTGGCCAGCCAAAGATACGAGGCAATACCCGGTCCAGATCGTTTGGAGAATTTCGTCGGTAACACATGCCTTGTTTATTTATACTAATCAATTAAAGGGAATGTTTCACTTCTCTGAAAGTTGTCCAATGTACGCCGCTTGTGGTGCAAAATATGAAGTAATTGCTGCCGAACACGAATTCTGAACATTTGTTTCTCACAAACCGTGCTCAAAATTTTCATGAAAAACTAAAGTTTTAGAATTTGGGCTGATGACGTCATAGAAAAGGAATTTTGAGAAAAAATAGAAAACCTTCGCGCTGCAATATGTTATGACTAGTGGTATGGCTAATGTATAGGCCAATGTAAAACAGTCTACTTTCATCAACATTTGATAAAAGGGATGACGAAATCGGCTTTTAAAGAGCTAACCCCTAATACACTAGGGGCCATATTTTTTGCAGAATGTCAAAAACCAAAACTCAAATTTACTTGTCGATTAGACCTCTGTGTGTGTTTTATCTACAATACTTTAATTTCAATGGAAATCCAACAACTTGGCCATCTCAACTCAAATATTATGTTAATGTGAAACATTCCCTTTAAACATTTTGACCTTATATTATTTGACCTTGACCTTAAATGGTGTCAGGTTGTGAAAATGGCTACCATATAAAATTATACAAGTAAGATAACCCATAAAACATGTGTCGCATGACTTTCGTAGACCTCTTACCAACAGTGACCTTTTAAGACCTGATCTTGACCTTGACCTTTGCTTACAATTTCACTTTTACTTAACCCTGTTCCCTGCGGAGGCAGATTCTGCCCCCCCCCGGTAGTATTTTCGCCCGCCGCTTCTGAACCGTTTACGTCTATCGTCTTGAAACTTTCGGCTTTTTCTAAAATATGAATGACGAGTGTTCTTGTGAAAATTTTGGAAAAAATCGGCAGCAGAGCGGCTCCAAAAAGCATGTTTTGGAAGGTCGTTTCGAATGCGGGGTGTGGCGGCGCATACTTCCTTCTATTTGGGTGGAATAAAAAGCGTCAGAAACTAGTCGATGCTTTGTCATCATACATATTGAAATTATCTATTTTGGGGCAGAGACGCACCAGGTACATAAATGGGAGGCGATATTCTCGCGTCAATTTAGGCCCAACTTAAATAAGCAAGATGATAAAAAGGCGTCCGCAAACATTGGTGCCCGCAACGTTGTTTACCTGAAATCTCGCCTATTGCGAATTGGTTTAAATTAACAATAACTAGCAACGTTTAAAGCCCACATGTGACTTCCATGTCCAAACACTAAGGAAAAAGCACATATTTTTCAAATCGAAAATTCTCCCCATTTTTTATCCCTGAAGTGCGCCTATGATTTTTCGTTTTTTGTTACTGTCCCTTTCACAACGTTGAAGAACATGACATGGAAAGCTAAAAAACGTTTTTGCCAGTGCAATCGGTCGAAATCACATGGCCACATGACGCTTTCAAAAACACCCCAATTTTCCGTATTTTTTTGCCCCCTGGCCCCCCATTTTAGAAGCAAAAAAGTTATTCTTGATCAAAAAAAAAGATTTCGTCACGAACGATCGAAATGGTGTTTTTGTCCCATCGAAATCGGCCGAGTGGTTCTGAGATCTCTGGAGGGGGGGGCGAATCCTGCCCCCCGCAGGTTAACGTAATTCTGGCCGCTCGCAGGGAATAGGGTTAAAGGGAATGTTTCCAACTTCTTGAAAGTTGTCCAAGTGTACGCCGCTTGTGGTGGCAAAATATGAAGTAATTGCTGCCGAACACGATTCTGACATTTGTTTAATCACAAACAGTTGCTCAGTTTCTGAAAAACTAAAGTTTTAGTAATTTGGGCTGATGACGTCATATGAAGGAATTTTGGGTAGAATCCGAAAACCTTGACGCTGCAATATGTATGACTAGTGTATGCTAATTATAGCCCAAATGTAAAACAAGCTACTCTCATCAACATTTGATAAGAGAGATGACGAATCGGCTTTAAGAGGCGATACTAATACACTAGAGCCTTATTTTGTGCAGATGTCAAAACCAAACTTAAATTTACTTTCGATTGGACCTCTGTGGGTGTTTTGACTTCTATACTATTTAATTTCAATGCAAATCCAGCAAAATGGCCATCTCAACTAAAATATAATGTTAATGTGAAACATTCCCTTTAACGAGGGAGATGCAGTATACTTTTGAGAGCACTTTGTGCGATAATAGTCTCAATCTAAGGCTTTGGATGGAAAGTATGGCCCAACAACTCAAATTTCTCAATCGTGACCTTTGACCTGACAGTGACCTGACATGTGACCATATTTTACGAATTTCGGGTATGCAATAGATTCGTCTCATTAAGAGCCTTCGATAGCCGCCTTGCGTGTCTCGTGATCATTGGTTCGGAAATACGAGGGGGTAAAATTAGCCCCCCAGCACCGCGCGTTCGGCTGGAGACCTCAGCGCCGCGCGGGTAACGAACTAGACCAATTTCAAACGGATCAAAATATTTGCCAGATGCATATAGCAATATAGCATGGCGAATCTATTCAAGCTTACTCAATATTCCATTGTCATAGTTCAATCTTTAAAAAATCGCAACGTTTATAACAATAATCATTAAAAAAAACTATCAGGTGGATTGATAAGTCTGACAAGTTTGCACCTCTACACTCGACAGTTGAAGCCCAGTCCCAGACCAGAGCAGACGGACGAACTGACAGGTTTCCCCTGTCGCTGTCGGTAATCGGAGCCGACCGTCGCCGCCGCCACTTCAGGGCTCGAGTAGCCCCCGGCGACAGACGACCTAGCCCGGCCGCTCTGCAGGAAGGATCGGACTGCACACTCACAGCGAACAGCACAGGACTCATGACATTCGACTGGAATGCCTGGAATGCCAAGCAACGACAATATTACACAACTCCAATGTCGTGCTCTATGACCGTGCCAATGTCCAGGGTCACCCCGACTCTTGTGACACTGGCGGAAGGGAGCTGCAACGCCCCACAAGGCAGCAGCATAGCAGCTTGTATCCCAGTCACAACAAACATAGTTACACGAGACACGTAACACACACATAGGGGCGCAGCCAGACCTTCAGAAAGAGGGTGGGCAAGCCAGTCATAGTGCCCCCTAAACAAACACCCCTGGTTATTAAAAAATTATACGGATTTCGGCCGGTCACATTGGCCGGGCTAGACATGCCCAAGAGGCCCCTGGATTGGTTTTGAAGACTTTCAGTGTCTCTCGAGGGCCCTTTACATGCACCAGAGTGACCCCTCGCCTGGTGTAAGGGCTCCTCTGTGGCTTTTTGAAAGCCATTTAGCTAATGCAAATGGTATCTGAGTGAATCTCGGTGGTCCCCCTGTGACCCCTGTGACCCCTGTGACCCGAGTAATGCATGCCGTAAGGAGAAGGGACAATAATTGACCCCCTTTGCCCACTCCCCTGACTGCGCCTCTACACACACACCACACACACACACACACATATACACACATATAAACACACGGACCCTACTGCTGATACAACTGCCGCGTGTCTGGCAATCTGGACTCCGCCGTTATTACTGTCCCGCGGCCGTGTCGCAACCCGGTACTCTAAACAATATACATTGCGAGTAATGCATGCCGCCACAGCGTGTATCTCCATTCGTCGCAGCCAGTGGCACTGGCGGATCCAGCCTCCCAATATGGGGAGGGGGCTAATTTAGCTGTGGGCCTCCGGGTCCTGGACCCTGGGGGAGGGGGAGGGGTAGAGTCGAATCGTGACAAATTCGAATTTTATCTAGTGTAAATGTTTAAATGTATAACTTACCACCTATACCCAAAATACCATTTTTCGCCGTGTTTAGTGCACTCAAATACCTACAGGGTGTAACAAAATTATCCGGGCATCATGTTTTCCGCTCGTATCGAAAAGCGTCCGCTTCAGTTGTAATGGCCGCATGCAGGGGCGCAATCACGTCCAAAAAAGTGGTACGGACACATTGGCGTTGGGGGCGCCATCGCCCAGGGGGCGCCATCGCTCAAGGGGGGCGCCATCGCAAAAAAACGCAATATCACAAATTTGCATTTTTTTAGATTTAGGTAGTTGTATGTACAGTGTAGTGCAAATATGTTATGTATGTATGTATATTTTCCACTGCAAGTGCGAACTCTTACCCGAAAGGTGTGTCAAGGGTAAGCAATTCCACGATTGTAGAGTGCACCTGTTATTATTGTCCGGCTCAATCGCCACCATGGTGCCGTTTTTAAAAATACACATGGCTACAATGGACATCTGCTCACACCCGTACAAGGGCGGATCCAGCCGGCCGTTTGGGGGGGCAAACCATTTTTAGTGGACCTTACCTACCCCCAATTTCGAATTTCTTCCCGGATTTGATCCGCTTTATTTTGCAACCACACGATTTCTTGACATTTCTTTTTAGTTTTTCGACTTCTTTGGATATTGAAAAAGGAAATAGGTANCCCTTTAACCTGTATATCCAGATGAATATTCGTTAATTTAATCTACCGGAATTCAAAATTTTATCGTAGATCCAGAGCAGACTTCCGTCATACACTACGCAACAAGCCCAATGCCGTCATATTATTGCCGTTTCTCCCGTCTCCATGCGAGCGTGAAGCTCCTCCATCCCTATTGGCCGTCGCAGCTGCGCCAGAGCGCCGTCTTCTAACAAGCCTGCCCGAGATTGCACTCGGCGCGGCATAGTCCCCCGGGGCATCCCCCCTGGACGCCCACACTATTCCTACAAAAAAACATCTTATTTCTGCCGCTGTCGAGCGCTGCTGCGCCGCTGCTGCGCCGCTGCTGCGCCACTGCCTGTGCCAGTGTGCGATGATGGAGGCGCCCCTGGGCGGCAGCTGCCGCCGCGCCGGCCGCCTCACCGCGCCACATTGGGCCAATATTGTATGTCGGCCGGTGCTGGGTGTCACGTCAGACCCAGCGGCCCCGTCGTCGGCTCGTCGTCAGTGCCGAAGACAGGCGAGAATAGATCACGGCGGGACGTGCCTGGTGTGCTGGGCCTAATGGCGCAGCCCTGTGAGACAGGGACGGGACAGGCCGGCGATGACGCGTGGCAGAGTTATTGGACTCTGCAGAGGCGGGTCACAGAGAGCAGTCCGGAGCACTAAGTGGCACTCGGCTGTGATGTCTGACGGGTAACTAGCACTTTAAGAGATGTGAGACCATTGCTGCGTTTGAAGAGCTGCTGTAATGTTCCTGGAACGGACAGTGGGCGACTCTTGAGTTAAAGTTTGTCTCGCAGTCCGCTGCTCAGCCACTCGGGAAGATATGGCAATCTTGCGCGTTCTTCGAAAAGCAAAATGTCTCCTAACATTGCTCAGTGAATACCATGGCTCTTATTGCCATTGTTTCCGCAGTACAGCGTCCCTGCAGGGTCAGATTGTTGCCCTCACCTCCGGCAGCCGGACCCTGGTGGCAGCAGACCGCAATCTGCCCGTGGAATGGATCCGGTGGCCTCTGCTCCGGGCCCTGGTGGCAGCAGACGCATCTGCCCAAGTGGAATGATCCGGTGGCCTCTGCTCCGGGCCCTGGTGGCAGCAGACCGCAATCTGCCCGTGAAATGGATCCGGTGGCCTCTGCTCCGGGCCCTGGTGGCAGCAGACCGCAATCTGCCCGTGGAATGGATCCGGTGGCCTATGTCCGGGCCCTGGTGGCAGCAGACCGCAATCTGCGCCGTGGAATGGATCCGGTGCGCCTCCTGCTCCGGGCCCTGGTGGCAGCAGACCGCAATCTGCCGTGGAATGATCGGTGGCCTCTGCTCCGGGCCCTGGTGGCAGCAGACCGCAATCTGCCCGTGGAATGGATCCGGTGGCCCCTGCTGTCGCCAGGGACACTGACCACGGTGCATATCTACCGCGATCAGACACGCTCCCCAGACGGACAGCGCCGTAGATATGACGCCCTGAGAGCGCCGTCAGTCGGCTGATGTTGGAACACTTCTGTCCGGCTGCTGTCAGGCTGCTATAGGGCATCGATGTGGAGGCCGCAGACCCCAGTCACTGGGGTAGCGAGGTGACGAGACGCAGATACGAGTGAAAAAATCGACATTGATGACAATATCGATGCTGAACTGAGAATGTCGGGTTACAATTTGTTGACGTCAAAATGGGTGACTTCTGTACCAGTTTGCTCACGTTCAACTGTAGCATTGGCTATGCGGAGGCTTGGAACTGGGGCACGTAGTGTCGTGGAACGACGCTGAATGACGTCAAAATGCTATAGCTTAGAATAAAACAAAGGTAGATCTACGAGTTAAAACTAAAACATTCACGAGACTTCTGTAATATTTACAATGCCTTGACGGGCGCTGGAAATGCCAATATACTCGGCAGTAACTCAGCTATTCACGATTAAAAGTAATATGGATGCATGAGCCGGCGGGGTTGTCAGTAGAGCCATTCATGAAATGAGAATCTCATATGGAAATGGGAATGGAACGGGAATGGGTGGAAATGGGGCAACCTTTTGGAAAATTCATGAATTGGAATGAATATGGGACAGACTATATTATTTTATAGCACTAAAACAATTAAATATGCTGAAACAGGTGGGAAATGGAGCCCCATCAAGTATGAATGCAGATTGGAAGGGATATGGGTCTGGCTAAATGAGCTTGAACGAGATGGGGTCTGAACATTGTCCCATAACGGGCTGTAGTAGTCGCAGGCAGAAGGCGGGGCGCTGTCGCCGCCGGCCGCCGGCCGCCGGTCGTCCATAGTACATACCTGACGGCTGCAGACGGGAGACGTGTGAGCCACATCTGTAGTCAAATCTGCTGTTCCTCCGACAGACTGTCCACACTCCAAAGTGGCCATTTTCCGAACCTGAAATGAAAGGAGTTTCGTCAGGTCTCAGTAGTGAAGTAGGTTAGTATCAGTCGGTTTCATGGTGTTACAAAAATACAATTTGTATCATTTGGCGCAACTATATATGTTTTTTTACGATTTATGCTGGCCCGAGCAGTAACATTCTTATATTTTCCTCACAACTTATTTTGTGTTAATTGCAAGTCCGAAAAACAATCATACGCTGAAACAAACAGACGTATATGTCGAAAAAAACTTCACACCACGCCATTTACCCTTTTCCCAGAATTACGTTAACCTGTGGGGGACAGATTCTGCCCCCCCCCCCATAGCTCGAGAACCACTCGGCCTATTTCAATGGGAAAATAAATCTCCATTTGTCATGAAAATATTTTTGTTGACCCTGAAATTTATTTTATTGTTTAAAAATGGGGGCCAGGGGACAAAAAATACGATTTTTGTGTTTTTGAAAGGTCATTGCGGTCATGTGGTTCGACCAATTTTCATGCCCCACACGTTTTTGAGCTTCCAATGTACTGGTTGTTTATATATCAAAAGAACAAGTACCAAAATGAAAATGATAGGTGTATTCAGGGGATATAAAATAGGGGGGGGGGGTTCTGATAACAAATGTGTGCTGTTAGCGATCGCTTGGGGTGATATGAACGTCACATGTGGGCTGTTTCTGCTGTAATTGGTTAATTGTAATATATTGCGCAAAGACGGATCCTGGTTAACATCGTGTGGAGACACCATGTGCGGAACGCCTTTTATCAACCTTACTCATTTGAAGTTGGACCAAATTTGACGGATGGCGTGTCACTTCCCATTGTTATGTACCTGAGTGCGCCTCTGCCCCCAAATATGTACAAGCCAAGTATGAATGATGTATATTGCAGTGAAAATTGTTTCTGACGCATTTATTTCACCGCAAGTTACGAAGGAAGTATGCGCCGCACACCAATTTTGGCACAGCACGCGTGCCTAATTCAATTCTAAGAAGCGTCACAAAGTTTCCAGACGCTTGTCGCCGATGGTCTGCAGTTTCCTCTGGTTCTGAGGTTCTGAGGCCTGCGACATTTTTCGTAGCTGAAGAGGTCAGATTCGTGTTGTAAAGTAGTAAAGATTTTGTAGAGTTTATTGCAGTCTAGAAGTGTAGAATGAAGAACGTAGTTATAAATGAGAAGTTGATATAGATGCACAGACACACGCATAGGAGCTGCGTTTCAAAGTTCACAGTCCGGCGGCGTTCCAGCCGCAATTAGGTTACTGCACGAGACAGGCCATCGTTCACGTAAACACCGCGCACACAACTCGTGACAACAGCCGGCGGAGCACTGGCCGCCGATAATGCCTCTCGAACGGTTTTCCAAAATAAGATGCCGTGCTGGGTCGGGCCACGACAAATACCGCTGAGCACATACAGTGAGATACAATAAAAATAATACGGGCCGAGATTGGGTTGTTTAATTTGATATTTTAATGATGATTTTAACGAGCTACCGATCTGCTTGGCCGAGCACACCAAACTGAGATGCTGGGGATGACCACTCTACTGGCACGCACAGCGTCATACAGTACAATATACGTTCCCTAACAATAATAACGGTGGGTCGCGCCCACCCGAGGTGCGGTAGCTAGCCGCCGTGCGGGCACGTAAGCTGTCACCGTAAATATATGGGAACAGGTGTCGTTATGGGAACAGTCTCCGCTGGCCTGCCAAAGATGCGAGGCAATACCAAGCTCAAAACGTCAGGACATTTTCGTCGGTCACAACGCTTATCCAACGTTTTAGAAGTGGCAAGCGAAAAACTACCTAAGGGACAGAATCTGTCCCCGCAGGGAATAAGCTTGTGTGAGATTGCATTTTACTAATTCAGATGCTCTATAAAGCCATCGTATGACTTTCTGCGCGGCTCGGTATTGACCTGTTTGTAAACGTTGGCTGGCGGTGCCGGTGTGTACAATCTCCGCTGTCCGACTCTGCACGCCCACAGCGTTTCCCTTGGCTGGCGGTGCCGGTGTGTACAATGTACGCTGTCCGACTCTGCACGCCCACAGCGTTTCATTAGTCGGGTGAAGCATCGCGCGCCCTGAAAACAAGCTGCTCATTTCAGCCGAACCAGCGCCGCGAATTACTACATAGGAAGCGCCGTGCAGAATTACCACTACTCCCCCATCAGTTTATCATCGTGGTTCATTAGTGTGGCTCTTACACGACGTGCCAATACCTGGTGGTGATTGGAGCCGTATTTCTCCGTCACAGCGTGAGATCGAAGTTATCAGGCTCGCCGATCGCCCTCCGTACTGTGCAGGACCGCAGCTCAGCCAATCCGTCATCCCCTCCTCAGTCTGCCCTACCCTGCCTGCCCTACCCTGCCTGTCCTACCCTGCCTGCCCTACCCTGCCTGCCTGCCTGCCTGCCTGCCCTACCCTGCCTGCCCTACCCTGCCCTGCTCCCTGACTGACGGCTGCCGAGCTGAGCAGCTCGCCCCGACTGAGCAGCTCGCCCCGACTGACGGCTGCTGAGCTGAGCAGCTCGCCCCGACTGACGGCTGCTGAGCTGAGCAGCTCTCCCCGACTGACGGCTGCTGAGCTGAGCAGCTCGCCCCGACTGACGGCTGCTGAGCTGAGCAGCTCGCCCCGACTGACGGCTGCTGAGCTGAGCAGCTCGCCCCGACTGACGGCTGCTGAGCTGAGCAGCCAACCACTCAGCCGCCAGACGCTTTTAGCAGATTAGAATAGGGATGTAGTGTCGAGGAATGGCGTATGGTTTTAGCAACGTGATGCTGGTAGGGTAATGCGCCACTGTTTGATGCGAGATAGAGATGTTAAATTATGTCAGGTTCGAGCACGTTGATCGCTTAGCTGATTAAACTCAGCATTTTTTTGCTAGAGACTTATAGAGATGCTACATTTAAGAGCATTAATTTGTATAGGACAGGGTTTCGGATTCTTGACCGGTTTCGCGGCCAAAACGAACCCAAAATATGTGTTTGTTTTTCATTACAAAAAATATCCTGTCCGGTCCAGTTTTTCATGATGAATTCGAATCTGGAATCGAAAATAGCAAGAAATCAACTTTTTTTGTCATCCGTCAAGGTTTATCCCTAATCACTTCTCGTCTTCGCGCGTTTGCCATGTTATAAAACCCACAGTTTTTGCAAAAAGCGTTAATTCGGCAGGAAAAAACAATATAATATGTAGACTGAATGTTCAGGTACAATAGCTATTGTTTTTTAGTCGATTTACCGCGTTTTGTACAAACTTTGGGTTCTTTAACACGAGGGTGATTTTTTTTACAAGTTAAAGTCAACAACAACATGCGAGCACAAAACATTCATTGCACCGCCAATATAGCTCGCAGAAGATTGCCAATGGCACTATTTTGCTCCTTAGGCTTTGCGCAATCGATTCATGTCACATTTTTGCTATGTATAATGCGGATACGTGTTGTAGAAGAATGGTTTAATGGGAAATGGCTTCGAAATTGGCCGATTTGAATACAGTTTTTACTCTGGTCGGTTGGGCTAAGATCTAAGGTAGCGTCTGAATAAAATGCGAGAAAGTAATTAAACCGATATTCTTCGAAAGACAATTGAATGAACAAGAGAATGAGCATAGTGGGAACTCCACCAAGCTTTTAGTGGTAGTGCTACGGCTCTTCGAAGCTGGGCGGCCAAATATTTTTTACCCTGATAAACATTTTTTCTCTCTCATTTTTTTCGCCTTTTACGCTGAATTATTCATACTTAGAGTGAATATAACTTTGAGGATGTCAAATGAAATTCCACATACATTCTAACATTTTGACGTCAAGTTTGTCAAGATTGGTTGAAAACTGGCGCGTGTATATTTTTTCACATCCATGTCCGCGAAATCGGTCATGAATACGAAACCCTGTCATGGCAGGCTCTATACCCATACGCATTGTATTTCACTTAACATTGCAACAATCAGCCAATTTCTCGTGGTTGAGTTAGCATTTTGCTTTCATTTTTAGGTATTTGTATGCGTCTGCCATACGTATACCTAAAGTTTAGATATGTGTCTTAAACTGCATTCTTCTCTCATTACGCACACTAAGATCAACGCCCGCGCGCCGGATATGTTATGCTAATTTGTATCTCCACCGGCAGCCGGATGCCAGCCAGTGACGTCACCTGTGACGCAGCAGGTCTCATCCATATTTAGCTAGCGATGTGGCATAATGCCGTCATGTAATTAAGTTTACTTCACAAAACCTGCAATTATCCTCTGAAATTCGATTAAGTACAAAGCGTAGCAGAGCCCTATGCCCACACAGTCAAGGACAGGTCCATATGTTTCATGTTAAGCCGGGTAACTTCATGCTGAAGCGCGTAAATTGTCGCATACCAAAACAGAGAGCCGCAGCTCGAACGCATGGTTACATAAGACCACACTGTCTGGGGGCTCAGAAGGCCGAGCACACGATACCAGCTGAATGGGCTCTCCTGCGCAGGCGCTGTGGCCCACAGAGGCAGCGCGCTGCCTTCCGGAGCTGTGAGAGGAGCGGCATTGATCGAGCTCTTTAATCATGCATTCCACGTCATAGCACCACAGCATCCAAAGCGGCAGCATCCAAAGCGGCTGCCGGCACCCAGGGCCCCGGCGTCTAATGTCCACGTAGCCCATAAAACGCTCGTCAGCGGCCTGTCTGCTCGCCACCGCCATAATGCTTATGCGGTATAAGTGATATCCCAAACTGAAAATGAAATACAAAACGGCTGAAATTATGAAAAAAGAGAAGAAAGGATCATTTGTATTTATTAGGTGAAATGATAATAAGTGGCCTATTTGTATTTATTAGACAAACACAGCAGTATCTCGCACAGGCAAATTGGTTTTAGGTCACTTTAAAGTGCACAAAACAAAAACAAGAGTCATTTTTATAAGGAACTTGTCAGATTTTAGCCTTGAGCAAACCATATTTTGTTTGCGTCATTCTTGATTCTCAAGCAGACGGCATCCGTTCTCATCTGTCCGCGGCTTTCTCGGCGCGGAACCCATCCATTCAGGACAGAAATCCATTCAGGACAGAATGGCGTGCAGAGTGGGCGCCGTCAGCTGCCTGAGAGCCGGTCTGTCTGTCACCGATCAGCCAACTCCCCGACCCCCGACCGGCCTCCGCCAGACCTCCGACCGGCCGCCACCCGACCTCTGACCGGCCGCCACCCGACCTCCGACCGGCCGCCACCCGACCTCCGACCGGCCGCCACCCGACCTCCGACCGGCCCGCCACCCGACTCTGACCGGCGCCACCGACCTCCGACCGGCCGCCACCCGACCTCCGACCGGTCCGCCACCCCGAGCTCTGACCGGCCTCCACCGACCTCCGACCGCGGGCCGCCACCGACCTCTGACCGGCCGCCCCACCCGACCTCCGACCGGCCGCCACCCGACCTCCGACCGGCCGCCACCCGACCTCCGACCGGCCTCCACCCGACCTCCGACCGGCCTCCGCCAGACCTCCGACCGCACGTGTCGTGCGTCACACAGGCGTCACAGGCGTGACGGGTCGTCACAGGCGTGTCACAGGCGTGACGGGTCGTCACAGGCGTGACGGGGCGTCACAGGCGTGACGGGTCGTCACAGGCGTGACGGGGCGTCACAGGCGTGACGGTCGCGGGCCGTTCTGTCTGGGTGGGCGGGCCGTTCTGTCTGGGTGGGACGGACGAGGAGAATGCTCGTCTCAGATGGCGGAGACGCAACAGGTGCTCTGTGAGCGGCCAGTTGGCAAGGACGTTTGACATCAGGAAGGTCAGGGTATTCGGCGATAATGGAAGCCGCATCACTGACTGTCGAAGGTGGTTACCTGTCGATACTCAGTGCCATGTATTTGTTATGTGTTACTTAAAGCTATCATTGCCTGCATTGAACAGTGGAAATATGGCAGAATCGAGTGATTTTCCCCCTTAGCTCTATTTCGGATGTGCTATGAAGTCGCATACATTGTTAAGCAGGATGTGCATGATTTGCTTTGATAATCACAATGTGTCAATGGAAGTACGAATCCAGAGACAAATATTTTGA
The DNA here is from genome assembly GCA_014673585.1 of Semibalanus balanoides. NCBI lineage: Eukaryota > Metazoa > Arthropoda > Thecostraca > Balanomorpha > Balanidae > Semibalanus > Semibalanus balanoides. Next base: position 18,700 of record VOPJ01001999.1, read on the forward strand.
TAATCCGAAATACCATCATTGCAACCTGCCACACTGTCGCAATGAATCAGCGGTTCAGAACCGGCAAATGCTCCGGTACAGTAGTGATGAGCTGAGAGTCGTCATACAGTCGGTAGTAAGGCAAGGTGACATATAAAATATAAAAGGTTCTCAACTGAATTATGCAAGAAAAATGAGCTGCAGATAAAATCGCAAACAGCTGGCTGGGTGCAAAACGAACCTGAAGCGTTTGTGGATAAAATATCGGTGGTAAGGCTGGACCAACTCTGACACGTGTCCAGTCCTATCGGTGGTATAGTAGTATAAGGCTGGACCAACTCTGACACCTCTCCAGTCCACAGGACATATCTGCTACACTTTTAGCTTGTTTCGGCAACTATACACGCTACAACCGGCTGAGAGCATAAAACCTTTAGCTTAAGACACGAGGTGTGTGTGTGTGTGTGGGGGTATAAAGTCGGTAAGTTTCCGTGATATTGGCATAAAGATAAAGTCCTTCAGTCAGCCGTCAGTCAAGATCAAGAGTGAGTACCTACACCAAAAAAACAGCCTTAGAACGTGGCCAAAATGCATACACTGGAATTCCCGTCGAACGCCATTTTTGACACCGATCGACACCTATTAACGGCATTTGTGGGGTGTACGAAATTCCGGTCAACACATTCAAGGGTCATCGCTGGGGTTTCTGATACCGCCGTTATCCATTAGAAATTTTTGTGGGGGATATCTCCATTCCCGTGGGGAATCTCTCAGGAATGTCAGTGGTGTCAGTCACCCCAGTGTCACCCTTGAAGAAGTTGACTGGAAATTTGTACACCCAACATGTGCCGTTACAAATTCGGATTTTACACTCAACAAATGTCACAAATGCCGTTTTACACCCCACAAATGCTGAGGTGTTTTTTCAGTGTATCTTGGTGTAAAAGGAATCAAACTAACCATCAACCTAAATTCATCCACCCATTGGTGAGTAGCTTATGTGCTTGGCAATGGCTTCCCTTCAGCTCAGTTCACACAGCACTACTCTGTGCATCTTGGCAAGGGCTTCTGAGGCTATCTCTATATTCACTTACTTCCTTCATTAAAATGAAACAAAACGGTACTTGAGCATGCCACGATTTGTAAATACATAATACCAAAAACACTGGCCGGCGGTAGTATTCAACGATTTCGATCAGCGGTCAGCGGTCAGCAACCAACGATCAAGTCATTGTGTGCAGCCGGAGCAGGCTGACATCATTTTCGCAGATGATGAAGGTCATAGTTCTAGTGGCTCAGATCTAGGGGTGAACAGGCGTGTCTGAAGGACAGACACGTAGCCAGGATTTTTCCCAGGGGGGGGGGGCACGTTGGAGAAAAATCAAATTTTGCTCCTCAGCCATATGCTTAACTGACCGGGGAGGGGGGCATGGCCATTTTTTTTAGAGAATCCCATTCTATCTAGTGTGAATTTATTTTGCTCAGGGGGGGGGGGCAGGGCCCCGGTGCCCCCTTGGCTACGTCCTTGCTGAAGGAGCACCGGGCCAAATTCTAACTATAGCTGGCGGCTGCGATGTAATGGCAGCCCGGGGACTGCCAGGCTGGTGCTGGATCACCGGCCAGCTCAGAGGATGATATCTCACAGCCGGCGATCCTGGAGTCTATTAGCACCGCCAGCTGCGCGGCACAGACGATCGATGTGACCAGACAGCGGCCAGCCACAGTCTCTATAACAGCCACAGCTCGTGGTCTTCAGCTTACGCCACTGGCTGCATGACAAGAGGACGGTGGGGAGTTTCTACCCAGACAATCGGGCTGTAGTGTGATTCCCGGAATATCAGAGGATGTTGGCTATCGTCAGCGTCTGGTTTTCCTTCAGCTCAGTTCACACAGCACCACACTTTGATCCACAGCACGCCATGCAAGCGGGTTTGTGTCTTTGTGTTTTATGTTCTGGCTGCTCAGATTACAGTGGCGGTGTACGATCATTCAGTAATCGTCAGTAGATGTGTTATTTGTTTCTAACAGCTATTTAAGATGTGTTTGAGAGTGGAGAAACATGAACACAGTTGCAAAAGCTAGAACAGCAAAACGTCTCCGTCCGCACAGTGAAGAAACTAGCTAATAAAGCCAGTTGCGGTTTAGATTCAGCAAAAATACTTAGTATTTCGTTAATGCGATCCTTAACAATATATCTACATTCTGCATGCATCATCTTGTATGCAAATGCATACAACTTTTTTAGCTGTATTTTTCAGCTGCGCTAACACTGACCATATGGCGAGGATGATAACCATATGTCTGTCCGCTGAGTCATCTCGATAGCTCTTGCTTACCAATGAGCGTCTGGTCGTCTCTCACCCTCACAGCCCACGGGCAGACGTTCACATATAACAATGGCGCTACGAGCTGCCACTGCCACCCCCGCAACCATCGTGTATATCACCGCCATCTCCCATATGGGTGCCAGGAATAGCCTACCTACGCGTTCTGACAGAGAGGTCACACGAGAGATTACTGGAGGGGTCACCAGAGAGTCAATTACGAGCGAGCGCGAAGCGCTCGCTCGTCTTTACGTGGCATATTATAAAAATCTGATTATGAGCGACCCGACCCGACCCGACCCGACCCGTGGCGACGCTTTTGAGAAGCTCATATCTTTTGGAACCGCACGTCCGATTGACAAGCGGACTTCTTTGCTGAGTAGCTCCATCCAACCTACCCGTTTCTGTTTTTGTTTTTTTTTTCACCAAGTGCCGACTCTTGGTCGGTGACTACCACTGCGTCGTGGCGCGTGCCGCGTGAGGGGTGTCGAAATGTGTTTGTCGCAAAAACTCCACAACGGCTGGACAGATTGTGTTCGAATTTGGGGTGTGGCTAGGGTCCCCTCACCCACCGCTTTTCCACTAGTCAGGGGTGGGGTGCCTCCGCACGTGCACACGTGCACACCCCTATTCTATATCTCAGGAACGGCTGTACCGATTGTGCTCCAATTTGGTGTGTGGTTAGGAACCCTTCAGACGCCGCTTTTCCACAAGTCAGGGTGCGGTGCCTCTGCACGTGCGCACGTGCACACCCCTTTTCTATACCTTAGAAACGGCTGAACCGATTGTGTTCGAATTTGGTGAGTGGTTAGGGACCTCTCAGCCCGTCTTTCCACAAGTCAAGGGTAGGGTGCCTCTGCACGTGGCCACGTGCCACACCACTATTGTTTATTTCAGAAACGGCTGAACCAATTGTGTTCGAAATTCGGTGAGTATTAGAGACTCTCAGCCGCGCCTTTCCACAAGTCAGGGGTGGGGTGGCATCTGCACGTGCGCACGTGCACACCCTATTATATATCTCAGGCACGGCTGAGCCGAATTGTGTTTTCAAATTAAGTGTGTGGTTAGGGACCTCTCAGCCTCCACATTTTCATAAGTCAGGGATGAGTATCTTTGCACGTGCGCACCTTTTTTGTATCTCAAAAACTGCTTCCCCGATAGAGATGAAATTCACCATACATTTCCTTCCGCGCTCGCTCGTTCATCGCCAACTACGGCGCTTTACTGGTACATATGTACACAGATTGCGGTAATCACTATGCTCTTGCTAGCTGCATTGAGCATTATTTCGACTATGAAGTTCTGCCGGGAAGTTTTTAAGCTCCCAGCTTTAGAGGCAGTCTACATTAAAAGTTATCTGTACACGAATGAAATGCTTCTTGACAAGAACCTCCTATTTAAGCTCCCAGCTGTAGAGGCAGTCCACATTAAAAGTTATTTGTAAACGAATGAAATGCTTCTTGACAAGAACCTCCTATTTAAGCTCCCAGCTGTAGAGACAGTCCACATTAAAATTTATTTGTAAGCGAATGAAATGCTTCTTGATAAGAACCTCCTATGAAGAAAGAACCGAGGCGGGCAGGCGGCGCCTTCTTTTCTGTACGGCACAACTGTACAACCGCCTCCCGCTGGAGATTCGCGACTCATCCCTGGGAGCTTTTAAGCGCGCAGTTTCAGAACTTTTAGTTGTGTGAAGCGAGGACAGGGGTGGAACTTTATATCTCTTGGGGAGGGCCCGAGCCCCCCTCCCAATGATTTAAAAATTAAACATTAGGCCTATGGCGTTGCATGGTAAGAACTGAACTAAAATATACAAAATTAACATTAGCCCCCACCCCGAGCGATTTCATAAAGTTCCGCTTGTGAGCGAGGATGGTGAGTGTATGACTGCGTGTGTGTGTGTGTGCGTGATTTATGAGTTGTTTTATATAGTTAGTGTGTTCTTTTATATTCATTTGATCTTATTGTATGCTGTTATACCGAGTGTCTTTTTAACATGTCTATCTTCTTAACCCTGACCCGACACTCGGAATAGCCATTTTACAATGGAGAGTGTTTGAATTGTATAATACAATACAATAATACAAGTTGTTTCCGAATTTTGATATGCTCTGACAGCAGCTTAGACAATACTGCGCATAGCAGCCCACTGTATCTTTGAGCATTTATTTTCCGCTGTAGAAAGCATGCATCTATTTTCTGGGCTACCCTTGAAATGCCCAGATTCCGTGCACGACCATCAGTTTCT
>VOPJ01002000.1:0-26036 GCA_014673585.1 Semibalanus balanoides
AATTTATTTGAAATTTAGTTGAATTTCTTTAGTGCTATGTAAACAGGACTACTGAAACATCATTTCCTTCACAATCAATACCTCAATAATATGATTCCCTTCCTTCAACTCTTGGTCACCGTCCACCAAAGTAAGGTATCACCGAATGCAAGCAATATTATAATTCGAACAATATGACAAATGTAAATAAAAAGTAGGACAATCAGTCAACAATCGTCAATCAACAAACAAGGAATTGACAGACGCACGCCCACCCACCCTCGCGCCCCCGTCAGCTGTGATCTGAGCGGCGGCGCCGAGAGGTCCTGCCTGACCTCGCCTCAGGGTCACGTGACCTACGGCGCCCGAGGCAGCAGGTCGCCGGCCGATCAGCTGATCGCCCGCTGCGGACGGAATTCATGGCCGTGTTCTGTTGCGTGAGGATTCTCGAGAACTGTGTATGGAGCCTCAGACTATAGACTATGGAGCTGCAGCCGACGTCACAACGTCACGACAGCTGCATGTTGCCGTATTGTGTTACTACCGCGCGTCTTGTAACGCAGTCACAGTTCAACGACCTGGAGCAGTGGAGTGTGATGTCACGCCTTCCCAAAAAACTTCACAACCCATCCCCCTGTCGCTGATTCGTCTTCGGGCCGTCATCGCAACCCTCATATCGAACAGAACGCAGCCAAAATTGAGTCTCCAATAAGTTAGTTTAGATGTATACGCTGCTTGACTCTTCATATATACCTAAGCGTTAGTCGACTACAGTAAACCTCAAAGGAACTGTGCCTTCTCACATCGCTTATTCTTGGGTTATTGACACGGGTCTATAGAACATTTATTTTATTAATTTAATCATGACTTCATTTCTCCAGATTCACCCTTGCTGAGCCACAGCGATATTACAGAGACTTCAGGAACTTGCTGGAACTTTATAATTCGTGTTTATTATAGCCTTTGCTAAGTTTAAGGTATACAAATAATTCGCAAATTAACAATGATAGATATATAACTATATTTAAATAATCTGCGGCTTCCAATCAGAGTGCAGTTCTCTGAACTCTGATGAAGCCGCAATGATGAAGTATCTGTAATATATATCTCTTTGTAATTTTTGATTTTTTCGACTTTAACATGAGCAAAGGCTATATAAACACGAATTATACAGTAGCTCTCACATAATAACCTCCTTTAACGTCCTCTAAGCTGCTCAAACTGCAACTGCTCTGTGTTATAGGATACGACTGGAGCAAGTTGGAGCAACTTGGAAGGAGGTAAGAGGTGCGACGGGAACACTGAACAGACTAGCGGTGTCAATCGGTAACCACAATTTTGGTTACCGAAAAAAATGTGTGACCGATTCGGTCGGTCAGGCCTTTATTCATTTTTGGACACTTTTTCGGTCAAGGCTCAATCTTGTTTAAATAAGTATACTGTTTAAAAATCGTCAAATCTTGGACATTTTTTTGGCCTCCGCCCAAATCGTCAATATTTGGACAACCAAAATGCCTCCTGTTTGGTATTGGATCGGTTTTGGTCAGGAAATTTTGGGAAAATGATTATCACTAGAACAGACCCATAGCAGCAATGCAACTGTCTTTTAAACTGCTAACATATCGGTAGCGCCGTCGGCCGTCGCAATAGCAATTCGACAAAGCAGCTCGTGCGCGCTGATAGCAGCAGTTGCACAGTACCGTCTGCCCCCTGATTGCAACGCTTGACGGCCATTGTTTGAGACGAATATATCAATTTAGAGCTACGAAACTTGCACATATATAAAGTCAACTGTGGCAAAACATGCTGTGCAAAAGTTGTCTCTCTATCTTGCATGATGTGACCGTAATTGCATTGTCTTTTGTGCACCGTTTTACTTAACATCACTAAAGTGGCGATCGTTTTATATATAGTAAAAAGCAAAAAAACGATAAAGACAAAATTTCAACTAAAGGGGCTTTAGATGTTAATTTCATCGTATCCAATAATACAACCAAAAGCTATTTACAGTACGACAACTATTTGTGACATTCCAAAACAGTAGAGCACACTGAGTCACACTCCCTTTAACAGTGCGACAAAGCTGTAATGGAATGCAAACTGCCGATGCTAACTTAGCAAGTAGTGACGCTATTCGATTCAGAAGTGTTTCTGTTTCCGCCAGGGTACCATTACGGGTTCAGGGGGGCTCAGCACGCCATTTTTCAGCGCGTCTGTAATGTGTCCATGGGGACCCGGAGAGAAGGGAAGGGACTGTCTGCGAGGGGAGACAATATGCCTGAGCTAGTTATACGTATTGCCTCCCGGTCCCGTCTCGGCCCCTGGGGATTCACAGGGTGAATAGAAGCTCAGACAAAAGTGAGCTGGAAAGGAAACTATTGTGCCACGGAATAAACTTCAGTATTGGTTACTCATGCTATTCAGTTGTTCATACATGATAAAGCTTTCTCGGCAACAACATTAAAAGACCAGACACGTGGATAGAACAATAGCTAGCATGACATGACCTCAAAGCCAAACCATCAGAAAGAAGGCATCGACTTGCTTAGGCATCAGCTATTGTGTTAAATTCTGTTGATCTTGACTTTTGTGGTATTCATTTTTCTTCCCATTGCATGAAAATCCAGGCACGTGGAGAACAATAGGCCGCATAACTGGACAGTGAAACGAAAGCACCAGGAAAAACGACCACTAAGCTCACCCATCCTCACAAAAACTCCCCAACTCAACCGCGTCCAGCAGCCGTTAGAATTCCATCGAATCAACCTAAACCCGCGCCGTGCATGTCTTAGCTGCGCCGTGGATACCACCTGGAGCGTGTTCGTTAGCCGGAAACACCAGCGGCGAACAGGCTGGCGGTGTTGCCGCCGCGTGTGCGCCAGAATCGGTGACAGCGGCGCCGGTTTTTGTCTCTGTGCTCGGTGCCTTTGTTCTGCTTCATTAGCGGCCTGGTCTTGTCAGAGGTGCGCGGCTAATTTGAATCAGCGGAGGCCGCAGAAATGAGGCGTGAGCCGGGAGGCGGCGGCCGCCAACAAAGCCACATTGTCACGCCGAGCGGCCGGTCGTTAAATTTGGCAGAGGCGGCCGGGAAAATGAAATATATGTGTCTGCAGACTCAAAGAAAGTCGTCTGCTGTTTTGATCTAGTTACCGACGGTCTTCTTCCTACAGGATCCAAATAAGAATAATGGCAGTATGCCATATGGAAGCAACAGTGACATAGGACCAGTAAGACACCATAAACGGCGAAGGACGAGCGAGGTCGTAGAAACCTGATAGGAAGGAAATTGGTCTGCCGTCATCTTAACTCCACCTTGCCAGTAGTGTGATCTCAAACCACACACCAAATTTCAGCTTAACCGATCAGCACATCCGTGGAAATAAATGGAGGTGCCAAGAAAGATTATGTTGCGATGGTGGCGCTGGCTACCTGCGGCCGTGGCGCCACCTACCGCACCCGGCCGCCAGAGGCGGAGGTGATATGTGTCATATGACACCCCTCACGCGGCACGTGCCACGCACCATGCTGACCCCTAACGTGAGACAAAAATGTAAATATCATATCATTTATTTAACTTAGCTATCAGATGGCGAAATTCGCTTGTTTATCAGATTCAGGATTCCAAAGATATAAGCTTCTAAAAAACGTCACGGTCGGGCCAGGTCAGGTCGTGTCGGGCTGGGTCGGATCAGCCGCTTATATGTGAAAAAACCGTATTCAGTGAGTACTCACTCGTGCCTCGCGCTCGCTCGTAACTAGAAGTTCGGTGCCATTTTGTTTTCCATTAACAGGCATGCAATGAGATAACTTAATTAATAACACATTCTATGTTGGCACTTATAATTCTTGTTTTCACAAAAGTTTATCCAGTCGAACTTTTTGTACATCCCTTTCAGATAAAGTGCAAACACCACCAACTTTTGTGTCGTGGAAGTATTTATCCCGCGCAAGAAGCGAAACTTCCGCCAGATTGCTACTCCACATTGCTGTTTGTTCCATTTCAGAGCCAGCTCCGGGCTTCTTCGAATCCCATCGATCGTTAGAAAGCTTTGTAATGGATAATGGATATCCGGCGCCTCTGAGACTGAAGGTGTGTCTCTGTTGAGAGCCCAGCTCGGTGAGAACGACAGCTGCAGCGGGTCTCGCGCTGACCAGATGGTCACAGACATCCCACTCCGAGACGATGGGAACGGGTCGGCAGGGCTCCTCTCAAAATGGAGATACCCATTGCAGCGGCGGCAGCGACTTGATTTAGAGCCGCATAGCCAATCAAAATGCAAATGAACCCTCCAGCCAACATAGAGCGACAATTGCCAGCGCGGGATTGCTGATTGCGCCTCCCTCAGACCGTCTGCCATTCAGGTGCTATATGGGCAGATTGGCCTACCGACATAAACAACTATTGTGAGCGGATTAGCTTGTCAAACGCTGCGCGGCGCTTTGAAGCGGCCGGCGCCCCTGTTGCATCGCGAATCGGCTGCCTCGCGTCCCTTGTGATGTCTTATAACTAGGTCTGAGAGACAGAGGCGCACACAAGCGGGGGGGGGGCACACGGGCCCGTGCCCCCTTTACGAAAGGTGGTACCCCTCTCAGGCGGTCCCGTGGGATCCTCTGAGGCGACCCCATTACCCCTGTTGTTTTTCTCATTAAAAAAAAAAAACAGATTTTATTTTTTTACAAAGGAAGGGTGAGTTTTTTTCAACCAAAGGGGCCCACGGCGAAAATATTGAAATTTAAGTTATCTCGAAAATATAGAAGGTGTCGAAGCTCTATAAAGGAGAAAAATATAAATATACCTTTGCATAAAATAAGACACGAAGCGTGCTTCATACCTGAGGCGCACACAAGGGGAACACACTGGCCCGTATATCCTCTTATCAAATGCGGGGCCCTCCTGAGGCGGTGGTCGGGTGTCCCGTCTCGTATACCGGCTACCGAACCCTCAGAACGGAAAGTGTTCTCATATGAGAATCCCCTTGACGATATTTGTTTAAATAATGCATTGTAGCGTACGGTGAGAGCAGCCTAAAACTGATGTGGTGCACATGATTACAAGAGTGAAAATAAAATGCTCGCATAAGAGATTGTGAGCTCAAAGCTTGGCGTCATTTGAGAACATTTGCTAGTTGTTCTCAAACTGTTTCTCTTCTTCTACAGTGCAGCCGCTTCGAAACTGGTGACCCTAAATAATCGTTATGACCTTACAAAAGTCAAAAAACTTATTTTTGGTATTGCAGCCATCCTCATATTCATAAATGGCGGGATCTATTTTCTTATGAAAACACCGTTTGATTTGGGTATGTCATATTGTCATATAACCAGCCGTTTCAAAACTGGTGACCCTTGATCATTGTTATGACCTTGAAACACTGAGAATAATCGGAATAATCTCCCACTGCCTTTTGGTACCTATGGATTATTTTTGTTCAGCTATTATAGCAGGATGTTCTTATACCTATCCGTACTCCCCGTGGCTAGGTTTCCAGTTACCGCGCAATATGAGTTGATCAATGTCATTCACAGCTTACGTGAGACATGTACAATTTCTGCCTTCTGCGCGGAAGTTCGGATAAATAAAAATCACCCCACTGTCTTTCTTTCTAGTGCGCTGCCGACTACCTCTCAATATTGCAATATAATATGTGTCCTTATTTGGGTCCACAATGGTGGACCCCCTCGTGGTCCGTCGAGACCCCCTTGAAGTCGTGCCCCTCCCCTTTTTACGAAAATCCTGTGTAGGCGCCTGCTGACAGATAACTTAGTGTTGGTCGACTTCAGGCCGTGCTTCAACCAAACGTCCAACGCACGCGCTTGAAGCGAGCATTAGTTTATTAGTTTCCGAGCAATTTCACACGCACACGTAATTCACACTTGGATAAATTCCAGCTGCTTCAAGCCCACTTATTTTTCGCTCGATAGCTGATCATCTGTTCCGTTCACAATCACATCATGGTCATTACTGAAACTAATCAAACATCAGTGATCATTTTCATCTTCTTAACAAAATAAATTATACAAAATACTGCGACAAAAACACGTTCTAAAAATGTGAGAGGGGACGATTCGGTGGGCTATCAGTGCCAGACAAACGGTGACGAGCCGGGTGGAAAATCGCGACGATTGCGGCGCCCGTTAGCCAGCACGCCCCCGGCATTAATCTGCGGCGCCGCCCCGCCACGACCGCGCGTGTCCCCGCCAGGCGAAAAGGAGCAGCCAGGCTTAATCGTCCCGTCTATCCCCGAGTCGCCGAGTCGCCGACTGAAGAGGGCAGAGGTGGCCCAGGGCAGAGACTAAAGAGGAAACCCAGGGCAGAGGCTGAAGAGGCAGCCCATGGGCAGAGGCTGAATAGGCGAACCCAGGGCAGAGGCTTAGACCGTAGGAAACTGTCATGGGCAGATGGGATGCCTCGCGGAAATGTCATTTATATGTTTATGCTTGACCTTGAAAAGGTCTTGAAATCATTTTAACTACAATTTGGTGATCATACTGCCAGTTCGGAAGAATCTCGAAATGTCGAAAAGTCATGGCGAAAGAAAGAAGACAAGTCGGAAGAAAAAAATAGCTGGCCTACAGATATAGAGATATTGTTATATACGTATCAGTACAAACGTGTGTGTAGCAGCACACGTTATCGCATATGTTTCGCCAGACTGATAACCATTTACGAATCCATGTTCACAAATGCAGGCGCGAACGTGGAAATCCTAGCCTCTTGGTTTTATATGTCTGGATTGCCTATATGTAAGTTCACCTGGCTAAAATGCATCACACATCAGCACTACCCCTATCACTCAACACACACTACATGCGTCCAAATGTCATCCAGACATCCAACAGACTTCCAGGACATCCAACAGACATCAAAGACATCGAACAGACACCTATGATATCCATACAGACAGCCGGTCATGTTGAGGGCACCTGTCAGCACTCAGCAAGTAACGTCATATGGTCGTGTTCGAAGAACATGTCTGGCGTTCACCGACAGCCACAGTCAGACTATCGATCGAGACGCCAGCCAAATAGCCTATCAAGTCAGGACTGAGTCCAAACACGCGAGTGTCGTCCCCCCCCCCGACAGGTGACTTCCGGCACTCCTGGAAAGTTTCTGAATCAGAGCTGAGCTGACAGGTATAGGAGGGGTACCGCACACTTCCCTCGCGGGGCGGCCGTAATTCTCGACTCCCTCCAGTTCAACTGCAGTTCAAACGCTACTTTCAGCCTGATCGATCGAGTTAGTCAGTAGGGCGATGATTGACTCTTCTGATGTCATTTCTGAACCTGGCGACAGTAGGCGAGAGGGCGACCCAGTCAGGTCTCACTTCACCACTCCTACGGTGCCAAAGATGACATGGAAATCCCAGCTACGAGCGCTGATGATTTCATCTCGCTTCCGGCGTCACCCACGCCACGTGTCGCAGCTCTAGCGCCACGCATCGCCGTTCTAGCGCCACACATCGCTGTTCTAGCGCCACACATCGCCGTTCTAGCGCCACACATCGCCTTTCTAGCGTCACAGATCACCACTCTAGCGCCACAGATGGCCGCTGTATGACGTGTCGATGGGTCGGACCGGCCGCAGCCAGGTGCCTGTCGCCGCCCTGGTTAGCGCCCGGCGCGGTGTGGGCCGAGGGTCGACATGCCGCGCCCGTTGGCCGCCGTGGAGGCGATGATGGACAGGGCATTTGTAAACTGTGAGTGGCGGGAAGTTGGCTCGGGACACGGCCGAACAGCGGCCGGGTACTGAGCTGAGTCAGAGAGCGGTGGTCATTCCGGCCAGGAATAATCACCGCGCTGACCCAGAGCAGTGCAGAGGGGCAGGAAGAGAGGGCCCGGAGGGCAGGGAGAGAAGGCCCGGAGAGGGTCTGCACTGGGGCAGTGAGAAGGGCCCGGAGAGGGTCTGCACGGGGGCAGGGACAGAGGGCCCGGAGAGGGTCTGCACGGGGGCAGGGACAAAGGGCCCGGAGAGGGTCTGCACTGGGGCAGGGAGAAGGGCCCGGAGGGGGTCTGTACTGGGGGCCGGCCCCCCAGTGCAGGAGGCTCCAACAACACGGAGAGGTGGTTTGGTGAGGGGACGGGGGTAGGGGATGCACCCAAGGAAATGTGCTTAGATGCGGGTGATGGGCAATGGTAGCGTGACATATCCAAAGGGCTTGGACTTCCTGCGACGAAGGAAGCACGCCTGTGCTAGGTCTTGTATGCATGTACCTTCCTATTACGTCTGAAGATTGATATATTGTTTGACATTGGCGTGGTTGGAGGTCATAAGCACACGAGGCTGCATATGCTCATTGCTTTGTATGTGCATTATTCTACCACCCATATCGCAATGTCACGGAATTTAACAAAGGCGAAAGTACCACGCAATCATTAATTACAAACAGGACGCACCAATCGCTGCCTACGTTTCAGGCTGTGTCCGAATTACTCTCCAGAATTAACACAACTGCTGCAAACTGCTCGTTCTCTCACGCCAAATTGCCTCCTGCAATTAAATACGTGATTTATTGCAATGCAACTTAGCATTTGCCACCCCACCATAAATGTCATGACAGCTGCTATTGTCGTGTTGGCGCCAACACTCCCATAAACATGTAAATATTCCTGGCGTGCAAATCTTCGTGCGACAGCGGGAGTGTGACTGGCCTGGCAACAAACTGCGGCTCATCTGGCAACAGAGCCATAAAAACTCGCCGCTCATCTTCCGGGGCGTCATTTTACGATCCAAATCCCCGACAGTTCCCTGGGGAGCCGTGGCAGGGACGCACACCGACACACAATCGCCCAGCTGGCGAGCACAAGAACGCCGCGGGCCGAAAGACGGGTGGGAGAGATGTGGCAAGTAGAGGTGTGCTTGTTGCACGCGCGCTCTGATCATGCTGTTCATATCTGTTGTAAGTTGTCAGGTTTCCATAGTCCTTGAGTGTGATCGAAAATGGTTTGCAGTATCCCTTCAAGCACGATATCCGATATCGAGTTCATTATGTGATTAGTTGAGTTTAGCCTACGTACTCAAAGGCATAGCCGATGTTTACCAATATTTGACTTACGTTACTGGAATCGTATGAAGTGAGTTTTGAGTTTCGGTGTCGCCTAGGGGCAGTCGTGGATCTGATTGTTGAACTGGATTTAGGAGCCCACGGGGATCAGTCGTTGAGTGCTGAGGTCAGGGAGAACTACATTTTAAATTCATTTGATGAACGGGTCACTGGCGGATTCAGACTCTCTCCGTGGGGGCATCTTTTAGTGGCAAAAATTTGTCCTATTTTTTATCCACAACTTTGGGCTGGTCACCTAATTTTGGTGTTCGAGCTTTAAAATTAATTTTTTTATCTAAAAAAACACGGAAAAATATTTTGTTGAAGAAAAAAACGAAAAAAACGCGATATTCCATAGCATATACACATGTAAGTAATAATAACATTTATCTCATACCAACTCGCAGGGGCGTTACCGAGATTTATTGAGTGAGGGGTTGGCTGAAATTACGAAAAATGCTCTCCCATTTTTTTCTGATGCCACTTTTTTATGTGGATTTCCATGTTATAGTTGGTATTTAGTCATTTAGCGCCGCGCGCATTTTTATTTTTTTGCCTGATACAACACAGAAATATAAGCGGTGGGTCTAGCAGAGGATATGAGGCTAAAAAGCTATTAATTCAATTCAGCGTTACGACGAACCGAAGACGATGACGATGGCTTCTTTATGAAGCTGGCCACCAATGTCATGCCGCGAAGCAGAGAACAATTTTTTATTTTAGGTCGTGGAAAACGACTTTTTCATATTGGAACCAGACCACAATTGGAGCCAAGCCTCAGGTAACCCTTTTCCTGGTTGCACAGCTCGATATGATGGGGCTGGCAAATATTGAAATGAAGGGGGCTGCAGCCCCCCAGTTAACATGTTAGAGAAGGCCCTGCCGGTGGCAGTCAGCACTCAGTAGTAGATATCTTATTAATAGCTGTATCTATGCATAGTTATTAAACTGTAACAAACAGGTAATAGCGCAAATTATTTGAAAGCAGCAAGACTGAGGCAGAAAGACTTTTCCGAACATAAATGGTCCCTGTGGATCTGGAAGAGCCTGATGGGGGATGACTTGGGGAAATGGTCCTAGTCTGGTCCCCACTTATATATTAGCTCTTCGGTTTAGAAAGCCGGGCACCGCTGCAGCCGGTTCCGGGTGCCGATGTCCGTGTCGTCGCGTTTCCGTCGCCTTTTTTGGAGCTCGGCAGGCTAGCTAGCTTTACCCTCACCCTAGTGGGGGTCATTTTGACCCCCTGAGGTATTTCCGGAATAGCGGAAAAACGGCGGAACGCGGTAACGCCAAATTTTGTACAGCTGTTTGAAAATCAGTTACCCACACTTTGTCAAAAATTTGATTTTAGGTCATCTTAGGTCAGGTCACCAGGTCAGGTCATGTGACCTTGCCTTCCAAAATGTTTGTGATCGTGCCAGAGCCACAGTTTTTCTCCGAAAGATTTGAAACTTGCAGGATTTCATAAGATCGTGAGTACCTACAATCGGTATATCTCGGATTTTTCGCATCGGTGACCAAAGGTCAGGTCAACTTCCTGACCTCCCCATTATAAGTAAACGGGAAAATAAACAAATGCTTCCTATTCCGAAAATATGCATCGGATAATGCTATTTTTCAAAACTGTGTTATTTTAGCTCATTCTGGATGACCAAGGTGCAATTGGTGCTCAGTGATCTCTACAAGGTTATCTGAGGTCATTTGTGGTCATCAGCAATGATTTGCTAATAACTATTGATAGAAAAAAGATAGAGACGAGCGGATGCCACCACTGTGTTTGTATATTCTGGCCACGTCGCCCCATATGCAACATGACCTACTTGGGGCACCAAATGACCTTGACCTGGGATCAAATTTTGAAATTGATTTTACCAGGTCACCAAGTATATGTTTCAAAGCGCCTTGGCAATACAAACACGATGGTGATAAAATAATTGCTCTATCGTATTCAGATAACAAGTTAATAAGGAAAACAAGTTCCACCAAAAACTGCGTTTTTGACTTTTTATAACCTTAACTGTTGATCTGAGCTCAATTTTGAGCACACCCAGTGCGATTGAATCTTTTATGAGCTTTCGATTGTATTTTTTCGTTTGTTCCTAGCTATCATAGTTCACGAGATATACGGGGGGTTGTTCGAAGCAAAGTCCAAGAACTGTGAAATTTGACCTTTGATGACCTCTGGCGACCTCAATATTGACCTTAGCTGAAAATGTTTTAGTAACTTCGAATGTAGGTACATGTTGAGAGCTTTCGAACTTTTTTTCTGCGTCTTTCTATCCCTTTTAGTTTTCGAGTTAAAGGGGGGTCATTTTGACCCCCCCCCCCCNGGAAAACAAGTTCCACCAAAAACTGCGTTTTTGACTTTTTATAACCTTAACTGTTGATCTGAGCTCAATTTTGAGCACACCCAGTGCGATTGAATCTTTTATGAGCTTTCGATTGTATTTTTTCGTTTGTTCCTAGCTATCATAGTTCACGAGATATACGGGGGGTTGTTCGAAGCAAAGTCCAAGAACTGTGAAATTTGACCTTTGATGACCTCTGGCGACCTCAATATTGACCTTAGCTGAAAATGTTTTAGTAACTTCGAATGTAGGTACATGTTGAGAGCTTTCGAACTTTTTTTCTGCGTCTTTCTATCCCTTTTAGTTTTCGAGTTAAAGGGGGGTCATTTTGACCCCCCCCCCCCACACCATGGCGAATGTCTTGGAGGCCCACCAGGGCGCGAGTTAACATGTAGATTGTAGCCTGCTTGAAAGTTAATATTTTTGAAGGATTTACCCTGGGGCCAGAAATAACCGTCAAGGACAGCATCTGCCAAACACTTAATGGAATTCATTAACCAATTTTACTAATTTATATAAGCATTTTCAGAACTTGTGTCATGCCGCGAAGCGGCGCAAATTTGTCCAGTTTTTTACTGTGAATAGCATGATTTTGACTGCTGCAAAGTCTAACTTACAATAAATTATTCTCTCCCCTTTTTTATCTTTCACAGTTTTCTCCTACGATCATTGCTTTTTACGTTCAGTGCAGGGAACGCGCGGGGGCATGATGCCTGTATTGAGTGCCCGCTCCAGATTCCTGCGGGGGGATTTGCCCCTGACGCCCCCTTGTATCCGCCAGTGGAACGGATGGACATGTTGGTACTACTTTCATGATAAGTGAAGAATCCTTTTAGGAGTTGTATTGCAAATGAATAAGTCAGAAGTGTAATAACGCGAACTTAAGTGGGCTGTCAAATCAAAACGTTTTATTTTTCCCCTATGGATCTGGGAAGGCTATGTGAATGGAAAAGCTTAACCATATTTCCTTCAGATGATCCGTGCGATCAAATAAATGATTTGCCTAAATCCTAATTACCAAGCATTACAGTAGCACGCTGAATGCGTTATACAGTGAAGGCACTCAATCCAAATCTGATCGATCGATATTTTCCAGGTATTGTTGAAGCGTACCTATACTAAGAGCATGATTCTGAGAACTGCTCCATTGCGTTGGTCAGTTTCTCACATAAAAACGTCGTGCAGTGTCCACTGCTGTCACCAGTAGCACGCCTCGCATATAAATCACCGATTTTCCCCATCGACGAGGAAAGAAGGCGCTCAACAGGCTGTGCAGGCAGCGCAGCCAAATCATTTTAAATGGTGACTGTGAGGAAGTTTCCAATGAACACAAGAGGTAACCAACCGGCCATCCGTACTATACGCTACGCGAGGAATAAGAGGCTTAAGTCGTACTTAAAAGTGAGTTTAACAAAAAATACAGCCGAGGAGCTTCCGAAAAACAGGAAACTTAATCGCTTTACTGCAGCTGGATCGTGATTTTTATACGCCGCCAGGAAGATAAACTCCATAATTGGTCATTACTGCAGACACGTTAGCGGCATCAGTGTCCAGCAAAACGAGTTATCTCTCATCTGTCAGCTGACAATAGATAGCGAGCTACCGGGCGATTCATCAGCGCCAGCTCCTGTCACCGGACCGTCAGCCGGACTCACGCCCTCACTCAGTCATCTGCCGCCCGCTGACTCCGGTGCTACAACCTCCTGCGCTTTCCAGCGCAAAAAAATCCGGCTACTGACGTCGTTATATGCGAGACGTCATTAGTTTGCCACGTAACTGGTTGTTTTGCTATATAGCAGATTTGTAATATTAACTGCAGCATATTACATGTAGCGTATGTTGGCTACCGTGTAGTTCAGTCGGGAGAGCGCTGGGCATACGATCTAACTCGCCCTGGCATGATGCAGGTTCGAGCCGCTTCAGCGCTCGCGTTTTGCTGCTGGCGGGGATGACCTGCGGCCGGTGGCAGCGGACGCGTTCAATGTGAGATGAAGCCAGAGCCGGGTGGACCGTCCTAAGTCGTCAGAGGTCGTTAAGCTTTCACCTCTACATCATCTGCCAGTGACAGGCATTGTGTGATCGGATAGTGGGGTTAGGGCCCACGCAACAAGCTGATAGCTAGTGGGCTCCTCACGCTCAGTACCCTGTCGACAGCCCGGCGGCCGGCGGAATTTCACGAGGCTGGAGCCGTCGGGTGGTGTGGACAGCCGCACGCGGCCGTCTCGGACGTGTGCCGGTGGGCGCCGCGCCAGGACCGCGATGTATGGTCAGGTGCGAGGTGCCCGTCTGTCGCCCCGGACCGACGACTGAGTGACAGGTCAGGTCGGCAGGGGGAGGAGGGGAGGTGGTCAGCTCGTCTGTCGGTGGTGATGATGGCTGAGGCTGAAGGCTTTCCAAAATGAGGTCATGCGTGTGGAGTTCGCATTAAGGCCGAGTTAGTTTTCGGATGCGCACGTGTTGTTTCAGGCAAAGGCGTTCGTTGTTCGTGTGGCGATGCAGAACGCATTCTGGAACATCCTGAGGCCGGACATGGCTCACGTGCTTCGCTCCAGGGCAGAGCAGCTGGTGCATACACACTCTCCTGGAGCTTGTAGACACACCCGCATCGACGAACGCTTCTACTGTGAACTCGAACCCGATCGGCAAAAACCGGCAATCGACCCCTGACCAGGCCGGACGAGGAACCTCATCGCCCGTTCCACCGGTCACAATACCGTATTTAGCATAGCACCATCCTCTTAACATAAACCGCACATTAATAAGCGGCTGTGCGGTCGTCTGCGCCGCCGATGACGCCCGGCAGAAAGACGACCGCGCGGCGGGGAGGGGCGCCGTCTTTGTCCACCGGCGCCCCGCCGGGCGGCCGCCGCAGCCGATTGGTGCTGCTGTTTTTGCGCAGGGTCCCCGCTGGGTGGCAGCACCGTCGATTCATGGAGCGCACCGCGCACAATCGAGCCGATGTCAAACATAGGACAGGGTTGATCGGCCGCCCCGGGCCACCGGAGTCGCCCGGGTCGCCCGAGCCGCCCGCGTGGCGCGCGCCGATCGGCGCCGGTCGCGCTGGAGGAGACCGAGGCGCCGGGATCCGCGCACCCCGCCGGGCACAATGGTGCGTGCACGCGGCGTGCACAGCCGGTGTGCACGGCGTGTGGTGCGGAGTCAGCGGCCCCGTGGCGTCTTGGGGCCGGCGGTAAACAGGCGGGAAGAGCGGCGTCATCGACGCGATGGATGACGCTTCTCGCCGGGGGGCGTCTCAGGTCATCTGACGGCTCTGTGCATGATTTCGCTGGCTGATGGGGAGCGGACGCTACGGGCGCGCAAAAACGGACCTCCGTGGTGAAGGTGGCCGGGCTGTTTTCGCGTGGTGGTCGCCGGTGTGCGCTGGTATTGAAGTGTGGCGGAAGTGGTACCGTGAGTTGCGGGGGATCATTTGTCACGCTTCGGTGGGTCGGGAGATGTGATAGGTGCTGCAGCCTCGGGAAGATATGTTGCCGCCATCATCGCATTAGCAATCGAGGGTCATCACTTCAACGTGATTTCGATCTTCTTGAGCAGGCAATCGTCGAAATGTCTTTGTTATTATCAACACATAAATATCGCCGTCAGGTAGCATTGGTTCAGGTTTCAAGCGTGGACGGAATCAACATAGGACCACCCTGACGACATCTCCAAACATAAACACTGATTCAGTGAGTTATTATTGACATGGAAGGCGTCAGTGCGGATGTTTAAGAATCAGACACCTTAGATAATAACCTAAAATAATTATATTTATTAAATGAGCTATCTTTGGCAGGTTCTCCGCCTCTCAAGCTCAAGACATTCTTAATTTGAATCCTTATTTAAAGTTGGTATCGTTTTCCATGCAATCTTGCAGCAGCCCATGCAATGTCTTTAACAGGCCTCGCTACCGTTTAGCCTACTTCGGAACTGTTACTAAGTCGTTAGCAAACCAAGGATAGCCACATTTGCAATGCATTCAATTTGGGAACGGCCCATTACCCCACTTCTAGAGGGCTGGGATCGTTCCAAACGCTCCGGAACAAATTCAACAGCCTCGTATGCTTGCGGCGCGCTACACATTTCGGTTATCTGAAATTGTCTCCAAAGATTCCTATGACACGATTCAGCGACCCGAAATGCTTATGTGACGCATATACAGCCTAACTACAGGCTATGTTGTGCAGGCGAGCGGGCTATGCGTGGCATTTCGTACCACTGGATGTCAGGTCAACAGCGGTCAAATCGAAACAAGCACCGGGTCCCAGTCTCATCACAAACCACTTTGACCCAACGACCCCCATGTGGAAACAATGATGCTTCCTGTGTAATATAGCTGATATATGCCAGACAAGAATTGCGCCTGTTGCTATGAAACGAAATGCATATGTCGGTCGAGAATCGCGGCTGTCGCTTTGAAGCGAAATGCTACACGTGGTGGACCGTTGTGCGATTGTGCCGTGTGGTGGATTAGTGGCTTGTGCTTAGACGAAGGTAACACAGCCCACTGGACACTTCCTGATCCTTGCATAGCGATAATGCTTGATTTAGCCAACGTCACCACCAACTTATATTTGTATGAGCACGAGCAACACCATGAGACATATAAACCAATACGAAGGTGTTGGTCTGACGCCGGGGGGGGGGGGTCAGCAGCAGCAGCACCTCCGGCGAGCGGCCTTTGATGCACGACGTGTGCCAGCTGAGACGGTGCAGCCTCGCCGCGTGCCGCCACCGAGCCACCGAGCAGCTCCAGTTTACAGCGCTATTCATCTGGCCTCGGCGGATGTTTGACCGGCGAGACTTAAGGCCACTAAATCAGCCGCCCGGCGAAATACGGCCCTTCGCCGCGCCGGGACCGCGCTGTGAGCAGGCCAGAGACGGATCCTCAGCCGCCCGGAATGGACGAGACCACGCCATGACACTGTGACCAGGCCAGAAACGGATCCTCAGTCGCCCGGAATGGACGAGACCGCGCCATGACACTTTGACCAGGCCAGAGACGGATCCTCAGCCGCCCGGAATGGACGAGACCGGAGGATTACTGTAGGAATGTGGATAGAAAGACGCTGTTCATAGAGCTAGCGCGTCAGGACACTCATGACACGGCAGGACACGGCAGGACACGGCAGGACACGGCAGGACACACAGGACAAGAGAGGCTATATGGCCGGGGCCGGCTGCTTGGGGTTGGCGACCGGGACGGAAAGTTTGCAACAGGTGCGTGTGCGTAAATTATGATTTGTGGACGGGATTGGGAAACAATGTAGTCAACGGCCTGCGAGTTTTCTGGCGCAACAACAGCCTGGCTGCGGGGGCTGTTCCATGTTTCGTGTCCGCGGGGCGATCGTTGAAATTAGTTATCGCTGCAGTTGAACGGACGCCTGCGAGCTGGATGAAAAGCAGAGCTGAGCGAGTCGAGCTGGATGAAAAGCAGAGCTGAGCGAGTCGAGCTGGATGAAAAGCAGAGCTGAGCAAGTCGAGCTGGATGAAAAGCAGAGCTGAGCGAGTTGAGTCGAAAGGGTCTGGCTCTGCTCAGCGAGTTCGACAGCTTCGTTTGCTTTGATCGAGATGATATTCTGTTTATCTCCTAATAAGGGAGCGCCTCGCTTTGAACACTGACACTGGGTGGTTAATGTTCGGTGTTTCGCCTTAGGGAAATATTTACCGATGATTGATCTATTCGATAATTGTCTTTAAAACACACAGGATTGTGTGCGTACAGTTTTGACACCTTTTAGAAGGTGCACTGTTCCGCAATGCATTTTCTGCCTAAACTTGTTCATTTCCAGGGTATAAAAAGTGATATTATAGCATGTCTTCATTTGAAGGCTCGTGCTTTTTTAACATAGCAACATTCAAGGGCGGATCCAGGGGGGGCCAAAGGGGCCATGCCCCCCCCAAACCACCCAAAATCGGCGCAAATTGACACATTTCCTGAGTTTGTCGTGAAACTAAGCTACTTTTTTTGCTAGATAAATTGTTTAAAATCCATGATTATTGAATACTATAGCGAAAGCGAAATCCGATGAGTTTTCAGAATTATGCGATAATTTTTGGGATTTGCCCCCCCCCAAACTGCCAAAATCAAACTTTCTGGATCCGCCAACGGCAACATTCACCAACCGCTACCTAGTAAATATGCTTGAGTGTCAGGCCGTCCAATTCAGAGCCGCACCAGGCCTTCATATCCCGTGGAGCTGATAAGTGAGATTAGATCCGGTGTCACATGGTCATTAACGAGCAATGTGTGCAATACGGTGGGGCAGATGCCAACTGACAGGAGACCGTCATACACCGTCAGCCTGACAGGTGGACTGCGGAGCCCGTCAGCCTGACAGACGGACTGCGGAGCCC
This sequence comes from Semibalanus balanoides, assembly GCA_014673585.1. Lineage (NCBI taxonomy): Eukaryota > Metazoa > Arthropoda > Thecostraca > Balanomorpha > Balanidae > Semibalanus > Semibalanus balanoides. The sequence continues at coordinate 17,723 of VOPJ01002000.1, forward strand.
GTCAGCCTGACAGGCGGACTGCGGAGCCGACAGCTGACGGCAGGTGGGCCCTGCGCCTCTATTTCGGTCCGTTCAGCCTGTCGCAGGCGCAAACGGGGCGCAGCGCAGCCTGAAGAGGCGATGTCATCGGCTAATTGGCGTGCAGGGAAGCAGGTGATGTCACTCCTGATGACGTCATTGTGAGGTGATGTCAGCGGGAGGGTTGGGAGGCGAACGCTGCAAGTGTGCGGTGGAGACTAGAGAAGAAAGGAGAGTGTTCGGGTATTGGATGGAAAGTATGCAATGCAATCACATTTTGGAAAGGATTAATGAGTGAGTGCCCGCTGTTTTTATGCACAATATGCCTTAGCGTGTCAATTTTAATAAAATAAAAATAATTCAGTGCCCGTGAACCACACTTTAAATGCTCAAAGGCTTCTTTCAATAGCCTTTAACTGTCACTGACATAATTAATTTCAAATAATTGCTGAAAGCTTCCAATCTGTTGAAACGGTCAGGATCTTTCTGCATGTTCTGGTTCATGGACTAGCTCCCATTACAAAATGTAATATCTTTACCAGGGCGCGGCTCTCTGTAAGAAGTCCAGACCTAACGTTCGATAGAGCACTCCCATCAGTGACTTGCGAAGCATCGCTTCCCGGAAGAAGCCGTTTAGCTGAATGGAGCTCCTCCCGGTCGGCGGAATAAGTCGTGATTACCTCCGGCTATATCTGCCCAAATGACCGCACACACAGGGTCAGAGGCCCCGGGGCAGCGGCAGCTATCGATCGGTAAGAAGTGGGTTACTGTGGGGTGTCCCTCGAGATTGTATAGCAGAGGAATGCTTGGATAATATTGCAAAATAATGTGTTATACTTTGTCATTTTTTAAAGAAAGCTAGGGTGCTAGAGGTACTGTTACCGAGCAGCGACGAAGCAGCCGCGAGGTTTCTCGCCGTGTACAAGACATAAACTTGATCAGACTCGACCTGACCCGACCGTCCTGCCATACAAAAATTAAGACGAGGAAGAACTATGGTAAATACGAATTTATTAGTAAGACAATGGTGTGATATAGATGTAATAAAGATAGTAAAATTATTTACGGATTATTGTGTTTGTATCGTCAAGCTGCTTCGAACCTTATCCATGATGATGGGATCAGTTCAAATTTTAAATTTCGACCTCAGGTCTAGGTCATGCGATGTCATGTGGTGACCTATAATAGTTATGTTGCACATTCTCATATATGTGTCTCGATGGGACAAACACAGTGATGTCGATCTCACATCTTTGTTTTTACAAGAATAATTAGGAAAAATAGGAATAATTAGGGAAAATACCACCCTATAAGTATATAAGAGGTACCTGCATTATTGGAATCAACCATTGACCTCTATAGGATCAATGGATCCTATAGATTGATTGATCCTATAGAGGTCAATGGAATTAACGCAACAAAGTGTATACCAATTTTGAGGCAAATCAAGAAACCCTGCAATATGCTGCTAAAATGTCACAAGGCGTGCAACTCGCAAACAACAACAAAAACACCACCCTGTATAGCGGTACATGATCGGAATAAGCACATCAAGAAGGCCCTGTATTATATCAATTTTAGGGCAAATAGAGACACCCGCAGTATAGGCTGAGCGACTTACCATGCCCGGCCCCGGCCTACGCACCCACTCCGTCATTGCCCAATGCCCATACAGACGTTTTACTGGTTTTATAAAATATAAGTCCTTAAGCCCAGCTAGTTTTTTAAAGAGAAAAACTGATAAGCAGCAATAGACCATATCGATTAATTATGCGAAGTTTTGTGGAACTTTGCATTTTACAGCATAAATAGTAAATTGTATACTGTATAGGTATAGGATGACCAAAGTCTAATGCGAGGAAGCTGCTGCTTTTCATTGAAAATGACATGAAGCTATACATTTATGTAATATTTCCGCATCGCAACGAAATAATGAGTATCACATTAACTGTAATTTGTAAACACATGTCATGCTAATTTGCAGCATGTGCACTGTCTTGCAATGTTACAATACAGCCAGCACCCAGTACTGCCTTTAATTAAGTCAACTCCGTTTCATAAGCTTGTCCCGCCGGAGCTTCTCATTCATCCCATATATGCCCTGACACCGGCTCATCCCAGCCTTGTAAGAACACGACAGTAACATTGACAGGGCGGGGTGAGATGAGGTCATCATTCCCGACGAAACACCGCTGCCGCCCCAGCTCGCTCATCATCTGAATCCTGCGTTCCTCGACATCCGGCGAGACCGAGGAGCTCGTCAAATTAATGTGTTTGTTTGTCCCATTCCGGAATTTGTATATGCAAATTGTGGGCAAACTGGGCCAGCAGTGTGCACCAGAGTCATCCGTCCTAATTTGACTGGCGCTCTATCTTATCTGTGAGTGGTACATATGCGTCTTCATTCGTCTCAGTGGGGCACGGATGACGGAGGAGCACCAAAGGAAATCCGTTTGTTGTTTGTTTTTGCGGTGGACGCACAGCAATGTAACCCGGGATTTGTCTCTTTTTGTGTCGCCCAAAGCATGTCTCACGTTGTAGCGGCTTCTCCTCCAAAACACTTGGAGCTGATTTACGGACACTTTCGGCCCATTTCTGCTCTCCCTTTCTCGGTCAGATAAGCAAGTGGAGCAGTAACTAAGTTATAGGAGAGACGCGCGGGGTGACGGCAGCGACCCAACGAAGCTACTTTGGAGATACGAGGAGAGCTCATAATACTGTCTTCAAAGCTCCAACGGGCGCTTACTTGTCATCTTCAGCGGTATGTCAGACGCGTGTCTCAGTTTAATCAGCTAGAAATGCTTCCTGATGCTGCTCAGACATAGTTGTCGGGTATTTGTATTTGAATATATATATATATATATATATAGCGTATATATATATATAGCGTAATTTGTATGCAACGCATCTTTTAAACTAATTATCCATAGCAAAGTGCTAACCTGGGACTCATGTTCTTCGAGTCTTTTTTCGCTCCTGTGATCAACTTTCGACAACAGGTTAGTTCAACACCAATGAAAATGGATTGATAATAAAATCAACTATTACGTTATCAAATAAAAGTGAGATCCCAGGATAAAAAATAAACAAAAACATGATATTACATAACAAGCTTTGCTCAGTCGGGATTCATGACCATTCCATTCACGCAATTAAGATATTTGGATTAGGCCTTAACAAGAAAACTAGTATGGCACCATTATTAGTGTGAGTTTCGGCCAGATAGCTGTCACTCTTATCCTGACAGTAATTGTTGATGCTGAAACGCGATATTGTTATATAGTGAGCTTTGACTCATAACTCTGAAAATTTCACAATATAACATGTATGAATTGTTCTGCAGCCTCCTATTTCGACTGATTTCAGCAAACATAACAAAACCATCACGTGGGAATCCAGCTTGTTGGTTTCCTCCCACCATATATTAATTCAGTCCCATTTAGCGATTCCCATTGGCGTGATTTCTTCCATCCGATCAGCCAAACGTTCAAAGTTTTAACGAGCTCGCCACAAAGTTAGCCGGAATGCAATCAGAATGCTTTCTGCCTTTCAATAATTGCTCTCCCGGGAACAACCTCTTCAGTTTCTACATCTTTGCCCAAACAAATCTCAACAACTTCAATCAGAACTCAGGAGCTCCCTGCATTGTGAATACAAACTCTCCATCTCTCCAACAACTATTTATATCCAGGGGCGTAGCTCCTCCAAAGAAGTTGGTGGGGGGGGGGGCTGAGCTGCGAAAAATCGCTTGAAGTACCATCAAAATCCACAAAATACATATTTCTCCCTGGGTTTGCCCCACTTCCTTGTTCAAGTTGAGGAGGGGACTGACGGCAAGTTGGGAGAGGCAATAGGAAACTACACCCCTGCTATTATCCTTATACGCACGTGCACAGACGAAGGGCACGTTTCACGAAGCACCGTGTGTGGTCGGTCCCGGCCCAGACTGCATACTCATCGCTACCCCCTGCCATGCCGCCTTTACCCTAGCGAGGTACGGCTTCACGCCTGTCCTTCGTGCGGCCGGCGGGCCAACGGTGCACCTGCCTCACCTCGCAACATCTATCATCCCCGCGTCCACCGCAACAGCCGCCTCCACCGCGAGTCCGCCGCCAACCCGTGAGTCCGCCGCCACCCCGCGAGTCCGCCGCCAACCCGTGAGTCCGCCGCCAACCCGCGAGTCCACCGCCACCACCGCGAGTCCGCCGCCAACCCGTGAGTCCGCCGCCACCCCGCGAGTCCACCGCCACCCCGTGAGTCCACCGCCACCACCGCGAGTCCGCCGCCACCACCGCGAGTCCGCCGCCAACCCGTGAGTCCGCCGCCAACCCGTGAGTCCACCGCTCGTGCCTGAAAAATGGGCTCACCTACCCGGTGCGTCCGCCACTTTCGAGTCAACAGCACCGTCGATACGATCTCCTCCGACGCGGTGGTGATATAGACGCTGACCGCGATGGGTTCATCTCTGGGCTGAGAGGGGACCCTGCTGTGGTGCATTAGGGACGCTCTCTCTCTCCCTGCGCCATCCGTCACCGCGTCATCAGACGTCATCAGCACGTCATCAGACGGCATCAGACGTCATCAGCGCGCGATGAATGGTTCGATTGAAGAGCTGGGCCGCTGTGGCGCGTCGTTGTCGCCTGGAATGACCTCGAATGAGCTCTGGCGCCGCCCCGGAGATGGTCACATCACGGGTCGCCAGCTGCCAATCGGCGATGGTCGCGCTATAGACCGCCGGTCATCGCGCCACAGAGGCTGCCGGGCTGGGGTCGGAGTTCGGGAGCAGCGGCAGCGGAACCAGCGCTGAGTACTCGACTACACTGCGGCTTACCAATGTGGACAGGAAGGATGGCTACAATGTGGACAGGAAGGATGGCCACAATGTGGACAGGAAGGATGGCCACAATGCGGACAGGAAGGATGGCCACAGGCCCACAATGTGGACAGGAAGGATCACCAGAATGTGGACAGGAAGGTCAAGGATGAACACAATGTGGACAGGAGGCACAATGTGCCAGGTTTCGTCAACATTGGCCCGGTATGGTCACATAGCTGGGTTTTATCAGCGGTGTGGGATTGTTGGCGTGGCCGCAGCAGCCCGTCCCACCCAGCATGATCGGAGTGATCGGAATGACCGGCACGGTCCGGTCACAGCCGGTACAGACGGTACGGCCGGTACGGATCGCGGCGACCGCGGCTGGCGGCGCGGCGGAACCCACCCTCCGACAGACAATGCGGTGGCACGCCGCTATCGAGAGAGAAATTAGCCGTACCTGGCGTCAGCGGCATCCCTGCTATGGCCACTGGGCGACGGAGCGAGGATAGTCTTGTTATGCACGGGGTGATGCAGAGGTGTGCAGTCCAGCGGCGTCTGTGTTGGTCAGGTCAGCGAGAACGGGCCGGTTGTCCGGGCGGCCGGGGCCGGTCGGCGGGCAGGGGCCGGCGGGGTTGACGAACCTGGCGCCGTGGGTTGGAGTGGGCATGGGGTGATTATGATGTAAAAGCTGATGGGGTGGTGGCGGAGCGTGCGCGGGGGGCAAGAGCTCGCGTGTACGCGCGGATGTGCCTTCGCATGTTCTCCAGAACAGCGAGAGGTTAGCTTGATTAAAGGGTGTGCAGTCGTAACTTCACATTCATTGACTGAGGATGGGCTTCGAGCGGCAGTAATCGTAAAGCAAAATGGTGCGTAGCAATGTGCGCAGCGGAAATATAGTCTAAGCAATGTGAAGTGTGTCAGCCAGTCCATTACGACTTATAACTCCATATTAGATCCTCCTCCTTTATGCCTTGCCACCTGCATTAGGCGTTTTACGCACAATAGGTCAATATCTCTCGAAAATTGATCATTCAAGCTTTACTGAGCGAACGCAAGCTCACTAAGCATTTCTCAGTACAACATTGCGTTTGCGGGTTTGCTAGCCTCATAAGCCGACGTGAATTTAATGTGAGCTGAGTTTAATCCCTTACTTCGACGTTACCTATAATTTGTATTGACGACTCTGACGTACCCGGCGTGCCTGGCCTTCAGCCGCACAGCAGGCAGCAGCTCGTTATGTCTTCACGTCTCTCTACACACACCCTGTGTGTGTCTGTGCTCTCACACCCTGTGCTCTACACACCCTGTGTTGTGTCTAGCTTCCTAGTGAAGTGTCCTCACCGTATCCACTTCCCCGAGACGTGGAACGCATTTCCGCCGAGGCGACGCGCACGTGCGTGGCAGCCGCGCGAGGCATGCGCCGCGAATGGCGCGGCCGCGCGACAGAATGTCATCAGCGCGCCAGACTCGTCACCTAATCGCCGACACTGGACAGCTCGGTGCGCCTCGGCAACATATCCAGCCCACGCCTCGTCACAGTCAGTCTTACTTCAATAGGCCACTCTCAGAATTATAGTGCGAGCTGCCATCCTCTTTTGCGCATACCTTGCAGAGGTTCATGATAGCGCGCCCGAGACGGAGCTCATTCTCCTAGCACTTCCAGAGGCTATTTACCTCAGAGCTTAGGCTGACGTCTAAGCCATACATTCGCGTTGCTGCATTGTTTTTCAGCGTGCATGAGGCGAGCGGAAGCTCCAATATTTTATCGTACGCGGTTCGTCATTTTTTTCGGAGGCGTGATGTGTTTCAAGGCGCGCCAGGGTAACATGAGTCGGAGTTGAACAGGAGCGTTTCCGTGATGGCTAATCAAGGACGGAAAAACCTCGCGCTCGTTTCGCTGCAATCAGAGCCAGACTTCCAGTTAGTCCCCGGACTGAATGGTACTGATTGACATGCCAGTTCAGTAAGCTCTCGAATAGCTCTGTCTAGCGTAATCGCTTGAAGCTGGCAGGCCGTGCCGAGGAAGTGGAATACAGCAGAGGAGAGGTCCAGCATAAGCGTGTTTGCATTGAACATTTCAATTCCACTTTATATCAGTTTTATTTCATCAACTGACCCAGTAATTCTGACTATATAATGCAACTAGTATCTCTAACATTGTCATTGAACACGCATGCATACAGCCTGTTACTTGGTTTATCTTCAACTATGTAGTAAAACTCGTTCATGTCGTCTCGTCTCATCAGCACAGTAGCAGGATTTTTCCCTGAGGAGCTGTTGGACAGGCAAGCTCGAAAAATAAATTGGTCTACTCAGCCTATGATACGCTGCAATGACCGGAGGTTAGGGGGCCAGTTGGGCTACTGGTTTTTAAAAGAATCCCATTTTTATCTGGTGTATAATTTTTTGCCTCCAGGGGAGGCATGGCCCGTGTGAAAACCCCCCCCCCCCATTGTCTACGTCCTGTATCTTATGATCCCGGTTGCGTTTTCAGTGTCTTCCTTAGGATCATCCTACGAACTCCTGAAAGCTCCGTATTCCACCTATCTGCATCGATCGCATTGTACTTCTGTCCTTCAGTGCGTCCGTGCACACCCAATGCTATCGCATTTCCATCCAGAACGTGCTGTTTCAAAGTCATTCACCTGGCCATCATTATTTATGGTCGCCACCGTCGCAGGTGCTTATCACCAGCGTGCACCACACAATTTGCATGTCGCCGCGCACCCGTCTTCGCACAGCGGGCTTTCAGCGGCTCTCCGGGACACCTAGAATCACCTGCAATCATGTAGGACCGAGCTCCCACGTGGTGGCTTGGGAACACAGCATGATGAGCCGATTCGACGCCACAACAACTCTCGGTCTGGCAGCAACCTTCAGTGGGTGCTAGTTTGTGGCGTCAGTGGCGGTGTTTGTGGCGGGTCTCTTAATCATGGGTGACGATCGTCGCAAATTGCAATGTGACGGTTGAAAGTTGAAACCTATGGTTGTAACGAAATTGAGCGAAGTACCTGTAATGGGTCCCTTTCTCACAGAGGAGCGAGCTAAATGGTTCGGCAAAATGACGCATGTGTGCAGGATGGGGACTGGATATCTTCCTCACTCTCATAAATCAGAGACCTTCGTCTAGTGTCTCTGTGGCTCTACATAAATTATTGGGACTATGGAAGCCGAATCGATGACCTTTTGACTCTGAGCTGTCCCGTGCAGACAATAGTTATAAGACAGTGGTGGCATTACGCACGGTTTACTGAGGACGTGAGCATTACCCGATGGTTTCAATGATCCGTGCCTTCACGAATCATCCCAAGTTTTCCAGAATTCGCATCCCAATGCAGCTCTTCCATCCCCTCACCAGCACTGCTTCCACATCGACGAGATCAAACTCGAATCTGCAACCTCTGTCAGCTATTTTGCCACTCCATCAAAGCCTTAGGCCGCAGCTGGGCCAGTTATGAAACGAGCCGCGCTTCGGAGCCG
>VOPJ01002001.1:0-14325 GCA_014673585.1 Semibalanus balanoides
AAACGCTGCTAAGTTTTAGCCATCTCCAGTAGTACCTACCATTACTTTTGCAGTGACCTGTACAATTATATAAATTGAGCATATTCACCATCTTACTAATATTAATGATCGACCACGTCAGTTACGTTAACTTTGCTTGTCAAAAGTAACGTTGTAGCAACGTTGCTTCAACGTTGTGTGAGCATTACAAGGGAACGTTGTGACAACGTTCCTGGGAGTCTACAAAATTACACTATCACAACGTTGTGTTCTTGTGTTACAACCGTTGTCACAACGTAGCGACAACGGTCAAATTGTTAAGCTGGGCTACTTACTGTACTTACGATTTAAAGTAGTTTGGATCGTTGTGCATAATAATTGCCAACCAGTCTATTGTATATAGTGTCCTATATCATATAAGACTATAATTACCTGGTTAACATCTGATTGTCAAATGGTATAATATACATTAAAACTACACAATCATAGCGACATTATTCCAAAATTGCCATACCCATGCCCGCCCAGTGCCCATGAAAAGTCAAAAATGCATACCCAACCCAGACATTTGAAAGAATCGAGTGGGCACCAATGGTTGCACCCGGCCCATGATAGTCCCTGCTGGATAGTAAATCATTCGCCCTGGAAACAACTCGTTGTTTCCAGGGCAACGGATCGTACAATCCCAGTTCGCTGGAATAAGCTTGATATCATCGCGCCAGAAATCATTTTATTCCGACCACGAACTGCGATTTGGAACTATAATACTAAACCACTGAAGCCATACGCAAAAGATGCAATAGTGCGGTCTCCGGTGCCGCAATCCAATCATTATAACAGTCTGAGCGTCAGCTGATGAAGTACGGTCAGCAGCCTTATCACCCATCCACGTCAGATGGCATACACACGCTAACAAACACGTCAGATGGTATACACACGCTAACAACCCGGGCATGTCACTACAGGTCATTGTCACATAGACATGTGCAATTAAACACAACATACTCAAACAGCTAAAATCATGTAAAAATAATAAAATTGCATGAAATACACGATCTAAAAAAACGATAAATGTAATGAAAGTGAAGCTTGTAAGTAAGCATTCCGTGCATCACCGTGACCCAGCGTCTGACACGGTGGCGCAGTCATCGATGCCAGACTGAGAGTGAGCAGCAACGGCGTAGCTTCTCGAAAAAAGGAGGGGGTTGAGCTGGAAAAATCGCTTATAGTAGGTTCCATGAAAATCCATAAAAATGCCCCCGATTTCCACCCACATAGTCATCTAAGTTGGGGGGCTGAGGCAAAGTTGGGGGACTGAAGACCCCTAACTGAAAATAAAACTACACCCCTGCTTAACAGTGTACACCACTCCACATAATACGTGCTGTATCCCCCCCCCCAGTGCTGCATCTTCCACTGACAGGTAGTGTCCATTCAAACTGCCCAAAGTAGCCGTCTCGTCCCCGGCCAAGACACACGGTAGAGTTCTCTGTGCCCTCCGTCTAAGAAGACAGCCAGTCTAAACAAGGCCGGTAACAAACGCGTCTCAATAGATTGGGGGCACCCACTGTTCAATAGTTATGTAATGGACGCGGGATTTAGACTACCTGGATGATTTACGTGATTGTCATGCGTGTCTTGCAGAATAATGAAGTCGTATTATGAAAATAATGGTCAATGCGCATATACAAAGACGGCGATAAATGGTCACGGTGCTGAAAAGACTTGGTTTATTTCCAGTTACCTTGCGATAGTGTCTTACATACATACATAATTCATTGTTATAAAATGAACATCTGACCGCAGTACATAAATCAGCGCATATGTTGATAGCCGATAGTGATGGTGAATGAAACGTCAGCCCAAAATATATCGCCAAGTCGACTGGTGCGATCCTACCGATAGGATTCGCCGAATACCATGTCTGCTGGTACACCCCGCCACTGCGTCGGTGGTGCTGCCATATTAAACCCACCACTGCGGCGGTGGCGCTGCCATACTAACTTCCGCACTGTCGTTATGCTGCCATATTTAACTCCACCACTGCGCAGTGTGCTTGCCATATTAATGCCCGCCACTGCCGTCGGTGCGCTGCCATATTACTCCGCCACTGTCGTTGGTTGCTGCCAGTTCACATTCCCCTAATGGTTTGAAATATGTAGTGGGTTAATTGCTCGTTAAATGCAAGGCATTCGATATATAAAAGTGAAAACTTGAAGAAAAAAATTGAAGGGGACATACCGCTCAAAATTGTAAAACATGTTTTCAATTATATTGGTCGGCACGCGACACGCTGCTACAGATTATCGATCAAGCATCGTTAACGAAACAGTACCCTCAATGTGGAAAAGAGCAGTAGTAATTCCAATTAATAAACGCGACGATCCATCACTTCCGGCTAATTTTAGACCAGTATTCAGTAACCACTGTACCAGGCGTTTGCAAAATTGTAGAGAAGATCGTTAAAGGGAATGTTTCACAATGACTCGTTTGCATCCACATCAGACGGGACTGCACCAAATCTGGCCCTGAATATGGGGGATCCAGTGGTGGATAGCTCAGCGGTCATGCAACAGCATGCTATCCCAGGTTGAATACTCAGATGTTCGTCTTCTGAGGGTTCATTTCATACTGTTTGAGTGATGGGTGGAGAATCTTTACGGACTGGTCAACGCTAATTAATCATGTGATAATATAATTCAAATTATGTGTTTAAACGGTCGCTCATTTTAAAACGGGGGGAGGAATACAACTCTAGTGCGACTTTCCGCGCAATACTTCATGTATTAATTAACTGTTGGTGGTAGGACACTGCCCTGACTATTCTACAAACCAGCCAGGCTCTCGATAAACGGCTTTTTGCTTGTGACGGCTGGAAGCATGTTACGGTGGCTGAGTCGACCACAGCTTCTGTCATGCCGCTGTGACTCCTCGATCACTATGATCGCCGCCTCCGATACCACCCTCACACCTTGTTCTACAGCGACTGTGTGAACAGAGTACGAGGGTACCTCCAGTGGTGCGATCCGAAGACCCCCAAGCTCTTCATCGCTGAGGCTTGTCAGCGGTGGCTCCGTGATCAGATTCGCGTCCCAGTCCAGCAGATCGGTGTAAACTTCTGCTGCGAAGTTCAGCGCAGGGAGTTCAAATTGCGCAGAGAGTGCAAATTGCTAATTGCCTTTTCTTCTTTGCACCCGACCAGGGTGCGTCCTGCGTCGGCAGGTCGATGGGAGCGGGGGGGCGAGCTGGCCGACCCTCTTTACAAACTGGATGATCGCCGCTGCCGGACTTTCGAAGATCTCCGACAGCGGCGGATCTGCTCCCTGGCGTGGACGTCCTCCTGAGACTGCTGACGGCACTGCTGAATTGCTCTGGCCGCCCACGCCCGCACCTGTGCGTCTGAATCAGCGCCTATCGCCAGTAACACCACCTCCGAGTGCGCCCAGTTCGCGTTTATCTGCATGACTGAACGGATGATGTTCTGCAAGTCCTGGGGCAAAAATCGCAGCAGCAGGGGTGTACCGAGTATACGGTCATTCAGGGCATGACCTAGTCATTTGGACCCGAGGCGCCCATGCAAAACTGGCGCCCCTTCGATCAGTGACGGCACCTCTCCAGCCAGTGACGGCACCACTCCGTCCAGTGAGAACGCTTCCCCGACAAATAAAGACCCCTCTGCCATAGACTGCACCTCTCCGGCCAGCAACGACGCCCCTCCGACTAGTGACTGCCCCTATCCGGTCCATGACGGTGCCCCTCCGGCCAGTGACGCCGCCCCACAACATGTTAAAGGCACGACGAGCAAGTGCGCATGGAGAGGCGCCACTTCTCTACAATTTTCGCCCATATTGGTTGCGCCTCTGTCGATTAAGTGCTGCCCCTCTTTTTTCCCCTTCATCGAGGTTAGGTTGTGGGACGGCCGGAAGCTGGTCAGCGGTCTGGCGTGGCCAGTGGCAGGCAGCACACTGGCGGAAGGCTTTCCCGCCTTTGTGAGTTTCTTCGCACGCCACTGCGCAGTAGTTCCACGCTACGCATCATCTAGTTTGCTTTTGTTAAAAAGACTGTGCCCACCACTGCATTTATCATCTATTGCTCTCCAGGCGGCTATTTAGCCCGTCCTGGCCAAAAGCGTTTATTGAATAGTTCATTTTTGGCCCACTTACTCTGTCGCAAACAAGTGCATCCATCACCACCCGTCACTTAAACGGTATTAAATGAACCATTAAAGGACAGTCACCCGCGTATTCAACCTGGGATAGCAGACTGTTGCGCAGGCCGCTGAGTATCACCACTGATCGCAGTGGCGGCGCCAGCCTTCCATGACTGGTTAGGCAACGCTCCCTAGGCAACGCTTCCGGTCCCGGGCAATAGGGAAATAGGGAATCAACGCGATATGCCAATAGGGAATCAACGCCACCTTACCTATTGCATATTTCGTTAACTTAGGTACACACGCTAATCGCTATAGGTGGCACCATCAGGCAAGGACAGCTGGGCCACGGAGATATCTCTCTGCGGATTGGCCATTAGGTAATGTGATGCCTACTGTCATAAGTCTGGACTAAAAATAACACTCTATGTCATGCAACCAATGTGAAGGATTTTCTTTCATTGTAAAGTGCACTCATTCTAGTAAAAAATGGGCTAGGTATGATGGTCATTGGTCTATGCAGTATGAACCAAACAACAGCTTCATGAAACCATCTTGATCTTTTGATAGGGATTAGGACAATAGTGTGCCCACTTACCTGAACAGGGAGGGTACTTCCTATCTCAGTTCCGGTTTAGGACGACATTCTTTTACCATCTGTGGCTTCTGGCCGTATGAGAGACCCCGAAAGGATTACGGAGCAGAGCAGTTTCTTCAATCTTCCACAGTCACACTATTATCCATTGTTTGACAGATCACTGATTCAGATGTTCATAGTGTTAAAACGGCCAAAACAAACACAAAACGAGCAAGATTACTATTCCCCATTGTTAAGCAGATCACTGACACTGATTCATGACTAAAAAGACACGAAACAAGCAATATTAAGGCGACGCTACCTTGCATCCCCTCGCACGCTGAAGACACGAGCTTCTGCTGCGTCGCAAATCGTGAGGCCATATCACTTGGCATACAATTACAATTTCTGCCAAAAATATTGGCGATATACTGGTCTAAGCCAAGACCTTTACCAAGATACTTTGGCTATTAGCATGCTAAGTGCCCAAGTTTTTGCTGTATGGTAGCCTTTGCTTTTGTATGCGGAAAACCAGGCTTGAGTGCAGCTAAATTAAAACTGTTTCATAAGCATGTAATAATGCAAATTTGAATACGCTTTTTTTGTCTGCATAGAATAACATGGTCAATTATTACCATTTTAATGCAAAATACATGTGTCAGGAAAAAGTTATATGGAATTTTCCTATGATTTTGGACAACGAAACTCTTACAAAACAGTGCAAGAATTGGGTCTGAATTATGGTTAGGCACTGCCTTAAGTGCCTTAATGGACGCGCCGCCACTGACTAATGGTCAGATATTCAGGCTAGATAATGTGCTAGTCCGTCTGATATGCAGATGCAAACGAGTCATTCATGGGGAGGTGATTCCTTCTTCTCACATCTTAGGCTGCGTTTCGTGCGCGTGTTCGTAGATATAATTTATATCACTGCATACATGAAAGCATTGACACTGGGTAGTACGAATATGACAATTGCACAGGATTGTTTACTTTTTTAAAATATCCCATAGCCAACAAACAACAGCGACGGACATAGTTCCGCAATGGCCGCCAGGGCGGCGCTGGCGTCGCGCTAATGTTAAAGAATGAAGGGCTGGAACGCTCGCGCAAAATTGCATCGCGCGTACCAAATATGGATTTGTTCTGCGGAAATTTTTGCTCTCAATCATAATGTTTATGAATCAGCGCCATATAATTTCGCTATCTCCCATGGATCCTAGAGTGTCGACTGTCGACCCACCCTAATCAACATATGACTGACATCAGACGTGCGATATCAACTTTGTATGACAATGGTTCACTACAAACCTCAATCGTCTGGAGTGAACCTGATGAAGTGTAATAAATAAGTAAATAAATTTGAAGTCGACATTGTCGACATTGTCAAAAACGTCTGACCTTTCCAATATATGACCTTTTCAAATATATGATATTCAAATATATGACCTTTAAAGACAATAATCGACCACCTCTCTGTATTGTATTGTCATGCATTAAAATGCATTTCCGTTTTTGTTGTTATTTTCTTCTATTTCTATTAAACAAACAATGTTCTTCTGCTATTTTTCACGTTCTAGACGAAAAACAAACCCATAAACATGTTGTACAATGACTACTGACCCTAAACTGCAATTTGGCCTTATGACTTCCGATGACCTTGCCTTACCCAAGGTAGGGTCATTAACAGCTTAGAATGGTACTTTGAAGTGTTAAATATACGAATCACACCGATTTATCGACTGTTGATGCGTTAAGTATAGCAATTTTGGGCGACAATAATTCCATCCATCGTTACCTGTATGACAAGGTCAAACATTATGTCCTTGACGTGATCTGTCACGTCATTAGTGACCCCAAGGTCAACAGTATTAGGCTTCCTTCGATAAATCTTATGGGTATATCTAATACCATTTGGACCTGTAAAATCGGTCAAGTAGTTTCGGAAATCTGCGTAGCCCCCCCCCCCTTCTCCCCTCCCAAGTAAGTCGTGGTTCAGAAAATACCCCAGTAACTTGCTGGTAAATGAGCCGATGTCCTCCCACAAGCTTATCACATATTAAATGGGACGCCTCCCAGTCAGCCCATTGGTCCCCAGTGCACGTGCTTGTCAGATAATGTCAGCTTACCGATGATCGAACGCTTCTCATGAGCGAAGAACCCGAGCACTTTCCTTGATGAAATGTTGTTTTGAAGACTTATTGAGTATGTCTTGAGAGTTGTCTGCGGGAATAGCTCGAAAGTCTCGCTAAGTCTGTAGAAATGTAGCGACATTTCTTCTTGACTAGCAGTGGTCACAGTCAAGAAGGATGCGGTCATCAGTGGCTTTCGCAAGACTAATCAAGTATAATCCAAGTTAAAAATACTTATTTATGAAGGTAAAGTTCATACATTTTCGCGGCATTGAATATGTCATTGTGTTGCTTTT
Source organism: Semibalanus balanoides (assembly GCA_014673585.1). Lineage (NCBI taxonomy): Eukaryota > Metazoa > Arthropoda > Thecostraca > Balanomorpha > Balanidae > Semibalanus > Semibalanus balanoides. The sequence goes on from VOPJ01002001.1 coordinate 7,135, forward strand.
ATTAAATATTATAACCAAATGTTCAGCTTGTTGGTTGAGTGATATACCTAATCATTTACATTGATTCAAAAGAATCGCAGACAGCAGAATACCAAACAATATGTTTTCGTACATTATTAGCTCAGAAAAATGCATCCAGTAATGGAATGGAAGTTCAAAAACATTTTGTGCTTTTTGATAACTTAACCAGGCATTGGCTGGGGTCTCAGCCTAAAGCTATTGGCTGGGGGCGTTTTTCGTCCCCTCCTTATCTTCCGAATCACTAACCACTGCGAGACACACAAAGCGGCTATCGAAAGCTCTCAATGAGACTTCACTAAAGATTTTGCGACATTTTCCCAAATAAGGTCACATGTCAGGTCGCAGTCAAGTCAAATGTAAAATGTTTGAGTTTTTGGGCCAAACTTTCCATCCAAAGCCTTATATTTAGCTTAATATCGCACATAGTCTATTTACAGGTATAATGCAACTCCTGTGCAATAAAAATGAAATTGTAAGCAAGTGTTCAAAATCAGGCCAAATCAGGTCACTATTGTCAAAAGGTCTTGCGGCACATGCTTTAAGGGGTATTTTACACATACAAATTAATTATAGCAGCCATTTGCACACTTGGTCCGAAATAAGGTCATGGTCTTGTCATAAAAGGTTAAAATTTGACATGGGTAAATATAGTTAAAAAAGCAGAGATAAAGTGGTGCTATTTATTTGTCTGTATCTTGTCAAAAAAGCCCAGAAACATTCTTGCAAAAAATGACGTCAGAAGTCCTCATACCTGGGAGAAATCATTCATTAAAAAATAAGGATGTTGCTTTGAAATTTGCTTGGAAAATATTGAAATTTTGTGCTTCTTTTACATTTATTTCCTTCTTTGAAGACACCGAAAAATGTTTATTTGGGGATGACTTCCACAAACATTTTATTTTCTTATTTTATTGGGATTAAAACCAAAAACTTAACAATTCCGAGAAAGCCATTTTCTACCCCTTGTAGTTTGCGATATTTTGACGTGTTTTAATGCATTTTGCTTCATTAATGGCTTTTGTACGGCATGTTCGAATTCAGCTGATATTAGCGTCAAAGCCGGGTAAACTTACGTCACTCAATTTAATATAAATCGAAAAAGTCTGCGATTTTTTAACTATTGCACTGAAGACGTGAATTGTATAGAGGAGAAGGTACCCGAAGTTTTGCGTTGGTAGCACAGCTTGTTTTTTGCTATTGTGAAAATCCCTGTGGAGGGCGTTTTCGCCCCCCCCCCCGCCAATGGCGAGTTAATTGTAAATAAGCTGCGTTAAAATTGCAACAAAACATAGTCTCAGTAATCAGCTATTTGAAACAAAATCGTATATAATATGGTCCAAATTAAGTGTGCTGCATTGGACCAAGAAACCAACGATATCAAGTGCTCTCTTTCGGAAAGTGATAGCAACCTCTTGATTAGCCACCAGTGTACAAATAGCTTAAAGCAACGTATGTCATAGGTGAACTCCAATTAAGCGTACTGATTTCTTACGTTTGGCTGCGCAATATTGCTATCGAAGCTTTGGTTAAACATTTTGTTCGTAACATATATTGTGTTTCGATCCTACGTAAATCAATAATAGATATTATCATTAGGCTTACGATTGCATTGATTTTACATTTGACTATCGTTGACTTTGTATCGTCTTTCAGCTGATATCGTCTCTCGTTTGCTTCCAGTGTGGCTTGGACGTCTCTACGGCTGCTGCAGTGTCTACGGCTTCCGCTTCATTTACCGCTGATCCATTCGTCTCTGCCTCGGAGGCGCCTGCCGACATCCTCACCGCCCAGACGGCCCCTCACCCGTCCGGCACTGACCCGTGCTGCCAAGACGAGCTGACCGCCCAGACGGCCCCTCACCCGTCCGGCACTGACCCGTGCTGCCAAGACGAGCGGACCGCTCGAGTGCATATGATCCCCATCAGAATGCTAGGGTCAGAGGGAGACTCGGTACATACATATGGTTTCAGTGTGTCGGACAAGCAAGTAAGACAACTCGGTGGCCAGGAGATGGATGGGGAACGGAAGTCTTCTTCGCAGCTGGATGTCTGTGAGAGTCTGCCTCTCACAATGTCTCAAAAGTGCTGGCAAGGAGATGTATCTCGTCGGGGGGAAGTCAGGGGGCATCCCATCCCTGTGTCCCCACTAGAGGAGCACCGGGAGACTGATATCCCTTTGACTCAGCAAGAAGAGCCTTTACAACATCACATCCTTGCTTCCGGGCTGGCGAAACCCAGGGAGCACCACATCCACGTGAGAAGTGAGTTCTCACCAGGGAGTCAGCTGCGTCAGGTTGATGAGTGCGTTAATTGTGTGCCACCAGCGGAGGCTAGTGAATATGCTGTACCACCTTCTGAGGTCAGAGAACACCTAATCACAGGACAGATGGAGCTCCCAGAGAGTGACACTCAACAGTCAGATTCCCTTCAAGAGAGCCAGCCGCGCCAGCCAGAAGACAACCCCGCGGTGCCACCGGGACTGCATCGGAGAAGCAGTTTCGGCGGGCGGTCAGGACCACCGAAGAAAGTACACTTTGCAGACGAGCCGGAGATTCAGGAGTTTGACGCACTGGCGGATGAGGCAGAGGTTCGGGAGTTCGACACTCTGGACGCTGAGTTGCCGTCACTGGGCGCTGTGTTGCCGTCACTGGACGCTGAGTTGCCATCACTGGGCGCTGTGTTACCGTCACTGGACGCTGAGTTGCCGTCACTGCACGGTCACTGGCAGACCGACGACGTAGCAGCCGGGGAAACACATGATAGACGAGGAGAGACTCATGATAGACGAGGGGAGACAGTTGATGGACGAGGGAAGACAGTTGGTAGACGAGGGCAGATAGCCGACTGGAAGTGTGAAGAGGACAGTTGGCAGGCGATAGGCGGGGGACGACAGATGAAGGAAGAGATACAGCAGACGACGGACGAGGCACAGCAGGCAGAGGACTTGCTACAGCCGATGACGAGTGGACGGCAAATGGAACATGACGGCTGCCACACGGAGGTCAAAAGACGTCCGATGCTGGGAGACGGACTGTCTACGGTAAAAAACGAACAACAAGAAATGAAGAGCGACAGGGAGCCTCTGGTGATACTCGACCCTTTTGAAGCGTTACCCGCTGGCCCCCGAATGTTACCGTCGCTTCTCTTCAAACCTCTAGCATCCCATCATCCAGCTCTGGAGACACCTTACACAACCTCTCAAACATCAGACTCAGTACAGTCCTGCGATACAATGCATGGGTGTCCAGACTCCGAGATGCTCGCTTCTGCCCTCGTCTCGGAGACTCCCACATCACTGGGTGATCCTGAGCTTAGCGATCCACTTCACGTCTCCAGAACGTCGCTTGAATCTGTCGCGGATCTGCCACTAGAATGTCCCCTCCAGATCCCAGCGCCACAAGACTCACTCAGTTCTTTGAAATATCCTTCCTCCCAGATCATGCACTCGCCTCCTGCTTCAGCAATGTCACATTCTTTTCCCCATATTCCAACACTGGAGACTCTTTACCCGACTCCGGCAGCTGCTAACCGAGCACATACTACCACATGTTCGCCTCCACTCACTTCCCAGCAGTTTCCTAACACCAGCTCAACTCCTTTATCCCCTGGATCTCCAGCAAGGGCTCCTACATTGCCACTTCTCACCCAGCCTCCAGCTGCCAGCGTGCAACCGCCTTTCAGCATAGAGGAGGCTTTATTGGCAGACTACCAGCCACAGGAGCGACCTCTATCGCCACTCATCAGACTGCTACTGCGCGGCATCTCCAACAGGGCGGCTCGACCCTACGGTCGGACGAGTCCACTAATAGTGAGGGGTGGTGACCGTCGGACGAGTCCAATGATAGTGAAGGGTGGTCAACAAGATAGTCCATTCCGATCTGCAGAGGACGTTAAGAAGATGGATCACCAGGAGTTTCCAACACAGGTGGGTTCCTGACACATCGACATTACTAATCTCACAGCGGTATGTGGATTCGTTCTGATCTATAGAATAAATATGTAATTAATTTACGTTAACACTATAGGTCAAAAGTGTCACCAACTTCCCAAAGTTGGGGGGACGGATGCATTTCTAATACTTTGTTTCCATGCATCACCCATAGGCATAATGTTAAAATCCGAAAATGTTTGGTGGACGCCTCCCGCTAGGAGAAGAACGCGTCCCCACCCATTCTCACGCTTTCGACGTCTATGCTATATACCAGTCACTCCACCTAACATGTTGAACAAAACAGTATTATGTAGAGCAAGCAGCGTACCTGCAATACCCAATAATCAATTCAATTACCTGCACATTTACACAATGTAAAATGATAGCTTTGAATTTGAAGTGTTGACTGTTGTTGTTGAACGAGGTCATTCCGAAGAGGTCTGAAGTCCTCTGTGAAAGTCCAAAGAAAAGTGATCCATAAGATCACCATATGCCAATGCAACAATTGCCAGGTTGAGCCTTCCGACAAAATAACCAGATAGTTTGCACAGTCGACTGATCGCTGGGATCAATATTCTTGTGTCCAAAGTTTGAATCGATCTATTGGCTAAGTCTACCTGTCCTGTCTCCCTGCTTGGGTCGAGGTTAGCAGCCCGAAAGGTACATCTTCATCGTCCAACATATGCGTCATCGTTATACGTCAATAATCAATGCCATCACCACTGGACCAGAGATTGCTTTATGGTGTTATGCTACCTGATACTCTTAATTCGAGTGAATTATAAAAATTTGACCCATTGCAGCATGTGCATCGGATATTGTGACGCCTGAGTCGGCTTTATAGCTTGTATTAGTAATCTGATAACCCAGTTGGCTCTACTGATGATATTTATATGAGTATGCAAATTGAAAGCAAGGATTGGTACCCAGAAATATGCCCAGCTCGTGTAAGTTGCCAACACGTTCGGCCCTTCGATGAACTATCTTATCTGGACGGATGCGCGCCTGCTGGTCATGGTAACCGAGTTGCGCTGCTGTTCAGATTTCGAGGTAGACGCCATCAGAATATACCAGGGTAACCGAGTTGCGCTGCTGTTCAGATGTCGAGGCAGACGCCGGCAGACGGGGCGGGCTGCAGCTGATGATATATACAGACCCTCCCTCGTGGTGCAGCGATCTAGCAAACGGTTACGATGCTGTGTGTGTGTGTGTGTGTGTGTGTGTGTGTGTGTGTGTGTGTGTGTGTGTGTGTGTGTGTTGTGTGGATGTGTTGTGTGTGGTGTGTGTGTGTGTGCTGTTAGGTGTGTGTGTGTGTGTGTGTGTGTGTGTGTGTGTGTGTGTGTGTGTGTGTGTGTGTGTGTGTGCGTTTGTGAAAAATTGTAACGTTATCTGCATACAGAAGGCATCTGTAATCAATTTGACGCATGGTTAAGTTCACACTGCATACATTTAACACAATCAATGCTGCACAGAATCCATTTAAGATGGGGACAATTTCATCAAATGGAGGCTTAGTAGGGGTGTAGGATCCTATTCAGTTTGAAGGGGCTTCAGCCCCTCCCCCCATTTGGCTTACCCCTCAACTTGGACGAGGAAGTGAGTCAGTTCGGGGAGCATTATGTATTTTTTTGGATTGTGATGGTACGTAAACATATTTGTTCCCAGCTCAGCCCGTTCCATCAACACACACGTTTTTGCTGGAGAAGCTACGTCCCTGGGGCCTAGTTATAATGTAACGATCCACTCCTCTGCACCTTCGGCAATAACTTGTGATGGCATGACATTAACATACGTTACCCATCTCGTCCTGGGACGCGTTTATCAGAGATGTAGCTGTCTGGTCGGCAAATTTATCGGCAAGTGCATTGCTGATAGTTGGACACAGCGCTGATTTGCGGTAGCCGGTAACACGTTTATACTAACAGCGATTTAAACTGCTCTTTCTGACTGGCTACACGAAAAGGGTTCCGATGCATTTGGTGTCATGTCTATCCGCTGGCACCCCGCGCTGGAGAACGACAGGGGTATCGTTCAGGAGTGGCCAGTAAGGCCACCTGTTGCACAGCTCATTTCAGTGTACTGTGTATTTCAGTGAAGAATGCATTCACCGTTTCGTCGACAAGAGCATCGTCCAGCAGTCCCCAAGGGGTTAAGGATATACCAGCACGTTATTAGTTTCAAAATGTCTCTGATATGCAGTGCGACTGAGACACGTACCCTAAACTTGCATAGGTGGGTTCACGTGACGTCACTTGGTGAACTCACCTGGAACGAAACAATATGAACAGTGCTTTGTATTATTATTATTATTTAGTCCGAATGCTTTGCATGGATGGCTTTCCGAGGTCAGGACCCGCGCTAAGCAGAGCTTGTTGCGCTGGTCCTGTGACCCTCACCATTCGATCGCGCAAAATTCCTGTTGGCCGGCAGAATTTTAGAGACGGAAAGTTTTACGTGCCCGACATACTGGAACGGTCCCGCCCCGCTCCGCTGACGTCACCTGGCCTTGATGCGACCGCTGCCACCGGCCGCAGGCCATTCCAGTCAGGAGCAAATAGCGAGCGCCGAAGCGACTCGAACACAGGCTGCCAGTACCGGGGTAGGTCAAGAGTGCAGTGCTCTCCCACTGACATAGTGAATATATGAGCTGTATATTCACTGCCAGCTCACTATACAGCCCTTACCTGACACAGAGCTTTGTCAGCTCACTATACAGCCCTTACCTGACGCAGAGCTTTGTCAGCTTACCTTACAGCCCTTACCTGACACAGAGCTTTGTCAGCTTACCTTACAGCCCTTACCTGACACAGAGCTTTGTCAGCTTCCCTGCAGCCGTCACCAGGCGATAAATCTACCCCGGTTAACTGTCGACAGTTGCGGAGAAGTGGTGCAGCAAGTTCGCGCCACCCGCAGACCGTGACTCAGCGATGGTTTCCGGGAATGACAGTCATATATTACGGCGCCAAATGGAAAATTAATGGCGGGATGTTTGGGTTTCGACGGTTATTGGGAACTTTAAGAGTTATCGGTATGACCAGTGGCGCGTGTTTCACAAATGCAGCACATTGTCGGACATAAAAGCTAGAGAGGACTGTAATAAATTGACACTACTGCTAACCCGTCCGCTCCGCTGCACTATGGGCCACAAGCATCATCTATAGCCCGCCATAATTGAAAGGAGGGATTTTTCCAGTTTAACCCTATTAGTGGCAGGCTCCCGGCTACCCCTATTAGTGGCAG
>VOPJ01002002.1:0-16564 GCA_014673585.1 Semibalanus balanoides
GGTGGATAGTTCACGAGGAAACCCCGCTGACATAATGTGCCCCGTGACAGAACGTGTCCCGTTCTCCCCTATAGCTGACGGTTAGACTGTGCCGCATGACTTCCATGTGTTCCGGGTTGGCCTACCTGTCTGTTTCGTGTTTATACCGTTTGCATGTGATCTACGATCGTATGGCACGCCATCAATGCACGTAAATGCTATTTGTCATCCAGCAGGATTGATTGATCCTGCATAAGGAGAACCACGAACGATTTCGACGCGATTATCATTGTGTGTTTATTGTTTTTGCATTTTGTCTCATGTCCTTTTCATTGCATTTTTCAAATGTGACCTTGTGCCGTATTTCTGACGAATATTTAAGTTTAAATCCAAACGTCAAAATGAGTCTGTTTCTTATATATATATATATATTTATATATATAAATATATATATATTATTATATATATTATATATATATATATATTATATATAATATATATATTATATATATTAATATATTTACATTATATACATATATAAGTTATAATAATTAAGGGTACATCCACCTATTCAACTTAAAGACATACAAACAGCATCTATGTTTTGCTCAACACGGGCATTGTCGTAACCACGTAGGGGATGGAGTGTGCTTCTTCCACATCGGGAAGGAAGCGCCCTCCTCCTCACGCACTCCGGACGCACTCCAAAACATCTCTGATGGCCTCGCCGCGGCCATTGTCTGGAAGTTAATCGTCGTTTTTGGGCGCGGGCGTCGTCCGATGTATGGTGGCGTCATTTCCCGACCGGCAGATGGGGGCCGACGCGCCCGCCCGGACCGCCCAGTTTAATTTCCGCCCGTCGTCGGCGACGGCGGCTGGCCGGTTAATCTGCCGTGGCCGGCTCGGAGCGTTTTTGTCGTGCCTCTGTCTCCGTCTCTCCCAGTCGGCGAGAGACGGAATAACAGACCCAGGCGCACTCACTATACTAGAAAGTACGCGAAAATCGTGCCCGGGGGCAGCATAGCCAGTTTGAAGCCTGCTGTCAACCTGTTTCTAGTGCGCGCACCGTCTCGAATATCCCCTTAGCAGTAGGCTGCATTAAGACTGGATGAGGTCTTTACGTGCGGCACGCCGTCTCCGTACGGCCAATGGGGCTCCGGAGGCCGGCCGCGGCTGATTGGTAGTAGCGCCGGCGGCGATGTGGGCTGTAAAGTTGGCTCCGGTGACGCTGCTGCTGCCCCCTGCGTGCTGTGGAGCGTGCTCGGCGAGACAGCCGTCCCACTGCGCCGCCGTCCGGAGAGCGGCCGATCGTCTTACTCGACCGACAGCAGATGGTCGCCGCCGACAGCGTGGTCGCAATAGCCGGTCAACTTTGGCACTATCCGACGCGACACGCCGGCACAGTCAATGGAGTCGGAAGACGACTCACTCGCCGCTGTCGGTCAATTTCGGTGCGCCGCGCGCGGCGGATGACGAAGTTTGACGCTCGACCGGAGGGGGTGGGCTGGGGGGTGGGGGTCAGCTCGGTCACGTCGGAAACACGGCCCACCAGGGAGGCACTGCCAACGGCAGCCAGCCGAGTTCCCCGACTCTGACACGGCGCTTCAAGTTGGGACATCGCTCTGAGGTCAGCGCGGGACTGACTGATGAGGCGTTCAAATTAAGGAGCTTCCACTTCGAAAAGCCATTTTGTAATTGAAGTTAATGAAGCGTTTATCTTTAGCTATTCTGTTCACTCAGTTGATTAGACACAATATCATGTGCCCAGGGGCGTAGGAACCTATTTTTGATTGGGGTTGCACCTGGGCTGACCCAGGCACGTTAGACCAGGATTTTTTTTATCCCGAGGCGGGGGGCACGTCGGAAAAAAAATCAGAATTTTGCCACCTTGACCATATGCTCCTGACTGGGGGAGGGGTGGGGGGGTAGCGGGTTCGGGTCGTCAGAAGCTGGTAAACCCATAATATCTAGTGTATTTATTTCGTCAGAGGTTGAAGGGGGCACGTGGCCCTTCATGCCCCCTTGGCTACGTCCTGGGCTGACCAATTGTGCCAACCCATCATTTTTATTTTTGCAGTACAAATCTTAACTCTTAAATATTTAGTAATAAATGCGATTTAAATTTTACCTGCCCCAAGTTACTGTTTACAAACTATTGGTTTAATATGCACTCCTTTCAGAAAAATATATATCACCATAGTCACTTTTAGTCACATTTGTTTTATTAAAAAACAAAAATTGTAACGCGCTGTGTGCCACGCCTTCACACCATGCAGATCAGTCGGACTCGGTGAGAACATTTATTTTAGTTATATTTGCTGTATTTCTTGACTGTAACATTGCATCACGCAGGATACTAGTTTAACTAAAGCGGACATTCTTCCAGTCCCACTTCTTTAGTAATTTGATAACTTTGCCTGAGCTGTGGACTTCTCAATATACGGCTTCGAATGGAAAGATGACCCAAAACTTCAAATGGCTAACATTTGACCTTTTTCCTGACTGTTGACCTGGACATATGACCTTATTTATAAAACAAAGTCACGTAGCTTTAGACTTGTCTCATTGAGAGCTTTCGATTGCCGTCTTGCTGTTCGTTGCGGTAAATTTGGTTCGAAAGATAACGAGAGGGCGAAAAACGCAAAACAATCCCGCCAATGGCTTGTTCGGCTCGAGACCCCAGCACTTGCCGGTTAACCCTCGGCGCCTCGGTGGGGGGCATTTTGGACCCCCCTAAGCATTTTCCGGAATTAGCGGGGGAAAACGGCGGCGCGCCAGCGCCGCCAAATTTTCTCATAGCTGTCGTTGTATTACATTCAATTTCCCCTCACACTTGATCAAAACATTTAACTTAGCAGGTCAACCATCGAGTGGTCAGCGTCATCAGGTCATTTATCCACGGACCTGCCTATCCGAAATGTTTGTGATCGTGCCAAAGACCAACAGGTTTCTTGTTTATCGAAAGAGATTTGAAAACTTGCATATTTTAATAACCTATTATAAGTACCTACAACTTTTTAAATCTTTGATTTACTTGTATTCGCGGACCTAAGGTCAGGTCAATTTTCTGACCTCCCCATTAATAAGTGAAATGGGAAAATAAACAAATTGCTTCCCAATTCAGAAAAACATTACGACATGATTCAAGCTAATTCTTCAGAATCATGTTTTTGGGGCTCGTTCTGGATGATTAAGGTGCAGTTGTTGCTCATTGATCTCTACTAAGTCATTTGAGGTCATCTGAGGTCATCAGTAATTATTTGCTAATAACTTTTGATAGAAAAGAGATCGAGACGATCTGTTGACACCAATGTGTTTGTCTTGTCTGGCCGCATCGACCCATATTCAACATGACCTACCCAGGTCACCAAATGCCCTTGACCTGAGGTCAAATTTCGAAATTGACCTTGAAAGATCACCATGTATATTGTATATGTTTCAAAGCGCATTGTCGAGACGAACACGATGGTGTTAAAGTCATTGCTCTATCATTATTAGATAAAAAGTTCATTAAGGAAAACAAAATCTACCAAAAACTGCATTTTTGACCTTCGATGACCTCTGGAGCCTTAACTATTGATCTGTGCTCAATTTTGAGGACTTTCAGTGCGATTGCAAATTTAATTAGCTTTCGATTTTTATTTTTTTTTGCGTTTGTTCCTAGCTATCATAGTTCACGAGATATACGGGGTTGGTTCGAAGCAAAAGTCCAAAAACTGTGAAATTTGACCTTTGATGACCTCTTGGTGACCTCAATATTGTCCTTAGCTAAAAATTGTGTCTGTAATTTCGAATGTACATGTTAAGAGCTTTCAGACGTTTTTTCCGCGTCTTTTTATCACCTTTCGTTTTTTAGTTAGACGGGGGGTCATTTTGACCCCCCCCCCACCATGGCGAAGTTGTCTCGGAGGCCCACCCGGGCGCGGGTTAATACACCGCTACAGTTAAGCACATGGTGCATGGCGGAAGTCTTTGCGTCATGCACTAAATATATTTATTGTAATTTTCACAGTGTTTTAAAAATTATTAATTAATATTGAAAATTCTTCCGTAGCGGGCTCCAGTTGAAGATAAAGAGTTCAAATCGACGAAAAAAGGGTGTGGCTACCAAATTGGTTTTTTGCCCCCCCCCCCAACTTTGAAAATCGTCTCCCGGGCCCTGCCACAGTGAATCATTCCAGTTGCACTCGCCGCAAGCGCCAAAGGGCCGTCAAATAATGAGCCGACCCTGGCTCCATTCCCAACATGGTACGGTGTCGAGTCGGACTCCTCAGCAGAAGTGAAAAAAGATTGTAAAAATACTTCCAACTCCAAATAAAAACACTAAACTTCAAGTGGACTTTCAATATTGTGAGAAGAGGAAGCAACCAAAGGTAACCGAGCGTAGCCATGCCTTCTTTATAGTTTAACAAAACTTCATGTCAAGCATGGAAGCACTTTTGTTCCTTTTAAAAGTTGGGGTTGTACTTTTGTCATTGGGGTTGCACCTTTTGAAGTTGGTGTTGTAGCTACAACCCCAAAAGTATAGGTTCCTACGCCCATGCATGTGCCTTCCTCTAATGATTTTGTGTCGTGACGGCTTTCAAAACCGTTTTGCAATTCATTTTTTATGCCGTTTTAGTTTGATCATTTTTTCTCTCGGGAAAACCGGTTATAAATATTTACGCCACTGTGAATTGTTTGTAACCATGTTAGACCACATCTCTTCTGTCAGCTTCTTCTCCTGACAGTCTCTAACACACCTTTATTGAGCCTTTGAACATCTTACATGCAACGATTTGTCATAGTTCTATGCGTTCTATGTCAATTTGCATTTGCAAATTGACATAGCAAGAGATCGCGTTTTCTACATTGGAACTCAATTTACAGCGGTAGCGAAACGCTGGTGACCTCGTGACCTATTGGTCGCAGACTCAAGCTTCTAGATTCTTTATGTCTGAGTGAGATTTGTGGGGATCGTCGTGACCCCACTAACGTGTGAAATTGATTAATCATTGATCAGAAAAGGCGCGGGAACGGGACAAGATTGGTTTCTGGTTGTATCACAAAACTACACATGCTCAGTTCCTTCCGTCAGTAAAACAGTCAGACAGATCAAGCTGGTAAGTTTTAAGCCTGCATGTCCATGCTGATGTTTCAATCACTGTATTGGTGACGACTGCCGAGTCAGCTGTCGGTGAGCCGCTGTCTCCTAATGACGTCATCAAACCGAGGATTCAGCCAAACAATGTATGCTACAGAAGACTCCTCTGCACGACTGCTGCGTCTTCCCATTGGTTTACTTCTCGGATCATGCATAAAATACAATGTTAATGGACATTCCCATCGTTCAGTCAGTTGTCAAATATAGTGCGCTTAAAATCTTAATTAAATTTGTGTTGTAAACGTCACTTAGCTTTATACAAATAGCGTTCGTGAAATTTGGTGTGTTGGCGTCATTATTCAGGAATATATAAAGCCTTTAAGTTGTCAAATGATATGGCACAATATTTTCAGACACATCTTCCGAATTGAGTACAAAAAAGTCTTTTTTATCACGGATTTCGAAAATAAGCGCTTAAAACAAAACGAAACGAAAATCACAGCATAATTACTAATACATAAAGTAAATGATAATATCATTACGAGCGAGCGCGAAGCGCAGCGATTCCTCGCTGAATACCGGATTATTCTCACATATAAGCGGCCGACCCGGCCCGGCCCAGCCCGACCCGACCTGACCGGACCCGACCCGACCCCACAGTAACGCTTTTTAGAAGCTTATGTCTTTGGCATCCAGCATCCGATTGACAAGCAATCTTTGCCATCTGATAGCCCTATTTGTTACTGACATGTTTCGTCTCACGTGAGGGGTTAAAATGGCGCGTGACACGTTCCGCGTTAGGGGTGTCATGAAACGTTATCCTGCTATAGCTGAGAAGCGGCTTTACCGATTAGGCTGAAATTTGGTGTGTGAGTTTGGGACCACACCACTGTCAATGTTTAAGCACAGGTCAAACTCTGGGTCACACTTGCACGTGCGCACGTGCACCGCCTGTTCTGTCCACGAAATTACCTACAAAACATCGTTGCAATACTGGACCTTATATTCTCGGCAACCAAAAGTCGCAAGGACACGGGTTGAACACAGATGTGTAGAGAAACGATCCACCCGGCGAATGCACTGTGCCTGTGTGTCGATCAGCGGCGCGTGGCGCGTGTAAAGTTACTGGCTATACAAGTACAAATTCATGTTTCTTATGACGTTTTTCACGATTGAATCAGTGCTCGGCACCCATGAGACGTGAGTCGTGAAGCGATGAATGAAACAACAATGTGTAAACCGATGTACCGTCTCTAACATACATGTGCAAATGTAGGTTTTAATGCAGTATTTGGCTGCTAAAATCCATATTTAGCGTTACTACCAAAGGGTGCTAAACGATAAAAATTATATAGCTGTAAAGTGCAATCAAATCCATCCAATACACAGTCCAAATGTATTTTTACTTTCAAACAAGAAGCTTATAATTGCATGTTTAAAAGAACGCTGCAAAACCTGTTTTGTTCCAAGTATAATGTACCAGTTAGACACCACAGTTGGCGATGAACGAGCGATTGCGAAGGAAAAGCGTGAATTTCAACTCGATCGGGCCAGTAGTTTTATAGATACAAATAAGGGTGCGCACGTGCGCACGTGCAAAGGCGGTCGTGGAAAACTTGTGGGAAAGTGGCGGCTAAGAGGTCCCTAACCACACACCAAAATTTAACACAATCGGCCTAGCTGTTCCTGAGATATAGATAACGGGTGTGCACGTGAGCACGTGCACACCCCTGACTTTTGGGAAGACAGCGGGTGAGGGGGTTCCTAATCACACACTAAATTATAAATCGATCGGCTCAGCCGTTCCTGAGATATAGCATAGGGGTGTGCACATGCGCACGTGCAGAGGCACCTCACCGCTGACTTGTGGGAAAGTGGCGACTGAAATGCTGCCAACCACACACCTAATTTACACAAAATCGGCCAAGCCGCTGCGTAGTTTTTACGAGAAAACACTGTTCAGCACCCCTCACGCGGCACTGTCACGCGCAGTGGCAGTCACCCACATGAGTCAGCACTGGTCTCCAACAGTGTAGGCTGGATGGCGCTGCTCAGCAAAGAAGACCGCTTGTCAATCCGAAGTGTGGTTGCAGTGATATCAGTTTCTCAAAAACGTGGCCTCGGGTTGGGCCGGGTCGGATCGGGTCGGGCTGGGCCGGGCTGCTCATATTCAGATTTTTGCCATTTACCACGGAAGGTCGAGAGAGCGTTTCGCGCTCGCTCGTAATTACATCAAACTATTTGGTTGAGATCAGTTTCGACAGCAAAATAACACATAGTAGCCGTTTTCACGATGGACTATTGCGCTGAAAAGATTCTGAATCTTCCTGAAATGTTTTAAAATGTTTTGGTATGCAAGTTTTAGGATATTTATCCATTCCTTAACTACACAGCTTTTACATGCGATTTTTGTCTTGAAATGTCCCTCATAATTTTGTTAAATTTAGATAAGTATATAAAATGTTCCGAAATTGTGGCTTGGTGGAAATTAGCAAGATAGTTATTATAGGTTAGTTAAGATCTCCGCCGACAGAAACTTTTCAAAATATTCCGAAACATTTTGTGGCCTGGCCCGCTAATGGTCGCTCAACAGACTCCCCTCAGTTGACGCCATAATGGACTCGCCCAATGCAATGGCCAGCGAATCGATTCTGGCACACCATTACGCAATGCAAAAACCGATCTGTGATCCATGACGCTGCCAGATTGAATAACTAGTATGACGGTATGCTAAACTGAACGAATGGACTCTAGACGCATATGTTCTTGAAACGGTCAATTTGGTATCATAATCTTGTAATGAGCTAATTTTATGTTTCCATAGCTCTTGAATAGTTATCATATCGTCTAAGTCAGTAATTTATTTCTTGGAATAGGTATGTCATATACTAAGAATTGCATAATAAAACATTTTAAAACATTTTAGAACATTTTACAATATTTTAAAACATTTCGCACAAAATAATCAAAACACTGTGAAATGTTTGACAAAGGTTTAGTTGTAGGCGTTTTTACGATGGACTAATTTGCGAGAAATGTTTTAACCCTCATCATATAGTCCCGTAGGGCGAGGGTTATTTCTTTTTCTCGCAAATTAGTCCATCGTGAAAACGGCTACTACTTAAACATTTTACAACATTTCAAAATGTTTTAAAACATTTCGCGCAAAATAATCTATCGTGAAAACGGCTATTAACTTGTTTTTAGCTCATTTCATGTTTCCATAGCTATTGAATAGTAATAATATCGCCTAAATCAGTAATTAAATTTTTGGAATATATATGTTATATACTAAACCTTGCATGGTAATATAGTATTATGCATGAGCGGTATTAATGATTCAGTTTATGAACGAGCCGAAGGCGAGTTCATAAACTGAATCTTTAATGCCACCGTGGCAATGTCTCTCTAGAAACGATTCCACTAAAATTCGGTGTGAAGTTTGAGACCACACCATTGGCAATGTCACGCAAGTCAAACTTTGGGTCACACTGCAGTCTGCACGTGCGCAGGTGCTCACTCCTATTCTGTAACTAATGCCCTTGCTATCGAGTCAATTCAGTCTCGCTTGTCCTACGCCGCTTATGGTGTCCTACTGGTATATAATACATAATATAATCATACATTAAAGGGAATATAGCACCCTGGGAAAAGTATGTAGAATGATGGAGAAGAATGCCCTGATTACGGTCCTGGCATTCCATTTTTTGCAATTAAAAGCCAGATTTGTTTGTATTTTAAAAATAGTTAATTTGTTAACGATGTGATCTGTCAACAAAATATTTGCGTCACCAAAAGCGAAGTTTGACGTCCATAGGTAGGCATCGAACGGCAAAATAATTTCGTTCCTTGAATCAGATGCGTAAAAAACGTAAACAAACTGCGTTCGCTTGGTTCCTGACTCGCAAAATAATATTTGGACGCGATTCAAATGTGTTAATGTTTGCACTAGGGTCTATCTAAGCAATCTTTTAGTAAATGGTTTTATAGGAAATCCAACTTACATTGGAAAAGAATAGTTACTTAAAACTATATCCACACCAAGAGTGAATTTGTCCCAATGTTGTGATTTTAGCCCATTGAAGTGAATCATTAGTTAGCACCAGGCTTGCGGAGTCGGAAGGTCGGGGAGTCGGCAGTCGGAGTCCGGAGGGTCCGGTTCCGGAGTCGGTGTTTTGGCCGGAGTCGAGTCGGGAGGCGTCGGAGTCGGACAAATTTGACCGACTACGACTCCGGCTGGCAGGTGTTGGCACGTATGGGCATCCCGTAACTTTTAGAAGTGTTTTTATTTGAATGATCACCAGTGGCATGACTTAAGATAATTTTGATATCTTCGAATTTTTTTTTCACTAAGTTTATTTTCCCATACCATGAATTTTACTAATAATGTGTGTATTCAGTATTACCATGGACGTAATAGAGACAAATTCTATACTCAAGGGATGTCTTCGGTCGCAGGTCAAAAATGCCACTCCAAGGAATTTTGCTGACGATCATAAGAAATCGGTAGATTGGTAAACCAACTCCGGCTTACAAGCAAATTTAAGCCTGTCCAAGCGAGTTAAGTTGTTTCCCTTCTTTTGTTAAGAACAAAATATTATACCTTTTCCCACAAAATGGAGTTATACTTGAAGTCGACAAAACAACACACTATATTGTACAATTTCCAAATAAGTTCTTAAAGGAAAATACTCACATTTTCCCACATAAATGGAATTATCAACTTGAAATTGGACAAACGAGACCAAATAATTGTAAAATCGTCACATTTTGCAGTAAACTTCCCTTTTGCGAAAAGTATATTTGCAATTTAAAGTTAATAAGCGTTCCAAGCTTAACGACCGGTAAAACTTGCAAGGTGCTTTTCAAGTACATTTGCCCTTATCAACTGGCGGGCATTCCCTTTTTTAAATTAATTATTTGTGAATATATTTTGTTTTCTTTACTGATGTGATTATATGTCCGTAGATCCTCTCTCTCTCTTTATATATTATATACCATTGGACGAACAGGTAACCAAATTAGCAGTTAAACGATGCACTTTATGGCGGTCTTTTTTAGTGGTTTCGGCCTTCAATTTTATACAAGTTCTTAATATATTTTGAACATTAGGAATTATGATAGTTTTGTGTCTGGTTGTATATAACACTAAGCTTTATGTAATCATGAAAGAATAGTATTTCCCCAACAAAATAAAAACATAAAACAAGGGATTCGGGAAATACATCAGAAGCTCATCGATGCATGTGGACAACGACCCAGCTTGAACCTTAATTTTAGTGTGGGGATTTGTTTCAACGGACATTGGTCGCAGCGTTGAATAAATTTGAGAATCAACCGGTCGACAGCATACCGGCGCGCTTCAATAGTGATGGGAGACAGTAAACACTGTCATGAGTTTCAAATGGAAGTAATGTACTTGTTCAGAAGTGTAGGAACGTGACAAAAAGTGAGGGGGGGCCAAGCGAAACTTCAATATCTCGGTCTTGAGGGAAACTCGATCCCCCTTGCACGGTATTTCTATGCAGTTTTGAAAGCTCCCTCCTTTTGCCCACCGTTTTAGGCGTCTCTTCACTCAGTGGATCTGTTTGCGAGCCTTTTAATTTTTATAACAAGTACATTTTGATTTTTAGCACAAACACAATTGACAAAAAGTGAGGGGGTATGGCCCCCGCGGCCCCGCGTTCCTACACCTTTTTAACTTGTTTTTAATTTGTAAAATTCAACTATAGAGGAAATAATTTTATTTAATTTTTTAAATCAAAATTTAATCATTGTTTATAACCAAACGAACTAAGAAATTGTTGCTAACAAAAAGGTAATTATTTTTTCCTTTAAAGCGTTCCAACACTTTTTAACCAGATCCGGTACTTGGCAATACCTACTTTCGGTCCTCACAAACTGCGGGCTTTTCCCCGTTTGCTTACTACGCAAATGAGTTGAAAATAACTTGCGTTCTGCTTGTTCGATTTATGCCGTCGATTCTTCTACAGAAGCATGCCATTTTAAACAAATGCGTGAAACTTAAATTTTCAATGCTCATTTGCATACATAGTATCGTCATTTTTTCCGCATAAAAATGGTGTTGCAAGACATCAATAAAATGCTCTTACTCCGAAATAACTTACTTATTTGTTTTCTGAAAAGGTGATGAATTTATAGACCATTGCGTATGTACGATTTGGGGACGAATATCTACAACGACCGAGTTAAGATATAAGCAAGTTGGTGGCGTTCAGATTCGGCTATCCCAGCTAATTAGGGGCCTGGGTTGAAGGTCGGAGTCGATCTCGAGTCGGAGTCGGAGTCGGATGACTCCGGAGGGCGGAGTCGGAGTCGGAAGTCGGAGTCACCTGCAACCGACCGACTCCGAGCCCTGGTTAGCACTGCATATGCCTTCTATTGCGGAGAATATTTTTAAAAAGGGCTAACGGTAAGGAACACCATCAACAGTTGTGCCCTTTGAACACTTTGGTCTGTATTAATTTCAATGGAAATCCAATGAAAATTCACAAAGTTAATGGCCAATCATGTTTTTTGGGAAAACCGAACTTCTCGTAAACAACACAAACTGTCTTATATTTGTTGATGTATCGCAGGAAAATTGACCAGCACCCATGAACACATTTGTCAACTCACATAGTATCTATGGGGTATTTTTAAATTGGAAATCGGTTCACAATTGACCATAAATATTTATTTAATATACATATTCCACAGTGAAATTGCCCATTGGCATTGAAGTGAAAACATTAATTAAGTATGAATATGGTTCTCTTGCGGATACTATTGCAGCTACCAGGTTCGAGCTACCTCACGTTGGGCCTTTCAGACTACATTGTCTGCCATTATTTTCCAAATTGAATCCAATGAAAACTGACAAGAAATTGAACATTCATTTTAAAACGATCAAGTCATACCTTTCGGTGGCGGACGGGGCCGACGCAAGGTAATGAAATACTGGGCGGACGGGTTCAAAAAAAGCGAAGTGCGGTGGAAATCACAGTGGGTAACTATTATGACGTAATGCGAAACGTCACGAAATGATTGTCCCTTTTGTAAATATGCCCAATATGCCCAACGTTTTTTTTGTTCAAACTCAGCAACTAGGTCGTTTTGGAAGGAAAAATTACAGATTTAGATATTTCTCAGTACATTCGACAATCTGGCTATCTCAGTTAAAAACTAATGTTAAAGGTGGTATATTCCCTTTAAACATAATGAAATAGTAAATGTTAAAAAATGATGGAAGATATGGCTCAGTTGGTAAATGCAACAGCATGACGCACTCACCTGAACACTATATGAGATATGTCAATGTGGTACGCCGTACACATCACAGCGTATTCCAGGCATCCTTGTTTTCAAATCATTATTCCATTATAATCCGAAGCATCAAATCACTCAGAAACATTCAGAACTGTTGACAGAGCAGAGAGCTCCGATCTAGTCAAAAGTCAGCACGGCGTGACACATCCCATTTATCGAACTTCATAGAAAATCAAAACAAAACAGACCCTCAAACATTGATCTCTATGCAGGTACACACGGTGGTGACGAGCGATGACGTCACCGGAACAAAACTACAAAATAAGAGTGGGTCTTACTAAGGGCCGAATATGAAAACCAAACGTGAATATCTCTAAGACCAGATACTGCGTTTGTTTTAAATGCCATCTTCCTGAATTTCACTTCATAGCTACTATAATGACTTCGCTATCTTACTCAAAACGAATGTAAAGATTTAAATGTCCATTTATGGATATTTCCAGTGGATTTTCGCTTCCAAGTATTTTTTGTCTGTTTGTCTTCGCTGAGAGTTGAAAGCATCTGGAAATAAAAGTGAGTGTTGGGTTTAAATCATTCCAGCGAGTCGACAAACTACTCAGGTTGACCATAAAGGCATCAGCAGCAGCTGCTCCTGCTGCTGATGCCTTGCGCTCCAATGCCTCGGGAGTTGCAATGCCTAGGAAAGGTAGCTTTTAAGGCTTTTATTGACATCAAATACTTGGACGTCAAAACTTAACTTAATCTGAGAACACACACACGCACACACACACACACACACACACACACACACACACACACACGCACACACACACACACACACACACACACACACACACTCTCTCTCTCTCTCTCTCTCTCTTTCTCTTTCTTTCTCTCTCTCTCTCGCTCTCTCACTGTTTCGCTCTCTCGCTCTCTCGCTTCAATAATACAGTGCAATACAAAGAAGCCAGAACGCTACCTGAAACCAATTTTAACAGATATCCTATATAATAGCATATATATGAACTTTGGTAAAGGCTCCGAAATTGGATGCGAAACTGCCTTTCCTTCTTCAGAGCTATAAAGTATTTTGCATACATCACCTAACTATACATTTCATTACACGTTTTAGTGCTAAATGTCTGACCACCAAGAAAAAGCAAGACGACGTCAGACCGGAAACGTCCGATTTCAACGGAAGTACCATACAAATATACAATGCACTTGTGCTAGATAAAAAGCTAGTGTGAGTGAGACAGGGTGGGTGAGTGGCAAAGAAAGATGAACAGTGGGAGTGTTGTAGTTTGGCTTCATTATAAGTTTACATCTGTCTGTATCAGTGACTAGTATGGTCCTTAGTAACCTCTGTGGTGCAGGTTACAGGCGCGGATCCAGGATTTCGGTCAGGGGGGGGGGCGCCCAATACAAAAAGTTGCCGGCCCTCGGGCGCACCCTACGGGCGCGCCATAGAAAAGACCCGGTTCAGGGGGGCGCCCAAGCGCCCCCCTGGATCCGCCCCTGGGTTACAGAGACGCCGTCTTACCTGTGGAGAGTAGGGTAGAGGGGAGGTGTTGCGGCTGGGGAGAGGTTGTGTAAGCAATGAAGCTGCAGCATCCGCGTGGCAAGAACAGGCGGGATGATGTGCCAGGCGTTTTGTGGACTCTGGTGGAGAGATAGCATGCTGAAGAATGCTGCAGAGATTGTTAGACCAGACTTGATATTCGCTACATTGGAAGTTCATTTCCTCGGGATTATACAAATGTTTAAGGAGGCTGATGCAAGTTTAACTTGGAAAGAGGTGCCTTTGTATCTCATTAACACTGAGCAACACTTAAAGTCGTGCTGCTCACCGCGACGTCAAATATAATGGATTACCGGCCTATTAATGAGTTTCCGTTTTAACCCTATTAGTGGCAGGCTCCCGGATACCCCTATTAGTGGCAGGGGGGGGGGCATATTCGGCTCCCCCGAAGATCTCGAGATCTACCCATACGATTTTCAAAAATCAAACGGTGGTCGATTCACCTTAACATGATCTACATTGATAAAAAAACGAATTTTATCAATCTTAAATAGGGGGGCAACAGGGGTCAAAAAGTACAAAAATTAGAGGTATTTTTGATCCAACACAGCTGCCATGTTTATCAACCGATTTTAATTCAATCAACACGTGATCGATAGACATTGAGTAGACATTGTATGTATGCACGATTGTTGAAATCAAAAATCATGGCGTGTTTGCAGGTCACAAATATGGGAGCAAAGTAAAAAACGTAATTCAAACGTTTTCATGGGCTTTTTACTGAATAGTGCAATTGTTTAGTTATGCTGCACATCATACAAAATAAGTTAGGTTTAACATATTTTTTGCTACCACTAGGCGGTGCCAGTTGACGAAAAGAGGAGGCCAAACTATACCAAAATATGATCCGCAGATCATGTTCACCAAGGGGAATATAAATCAAGTTACTGGTCATTAGATAGTTTCCATTTTGAATGCTGTGAAATCATATAGGCGTATCCGACCCGTATTGGGGAGGTCAAGACCTTTGGGATAGATAAATCCCGCTAATATAATACTAACTAGTCAAACAACTACTAGTCTGCTTGCAATTTTCAATTCACATAAAATTAGCCCGCTTATTTACCCAACCTGGGTCGCCTATTTCTCTTCAAATGTTTTAAAAAGACCCACCTGCTGCTTTTTATCGAAAGCATGCAGATTTAGTCCTCTGTAGGCACATGATCAAGTCTCCTTGCCAAAATATACCCTCTTTTTGCGGCTTCCTCGAGCGACGCCTCTGCAGATAAATATATTCTATTTTCCTCTCTGGACTATATTTCCAGTTCATCTTTCTCAACATACTATTTATGTGCTCCGTAATCGCTGTTATTATCGTTAAATGCAAGTTTACCCCCTTTTTCTGATGCCTGGACACGCCCTTGAAACTCAAGACGTAAAATATGGCAAATGAGAAGGAGAAACTATTCTTCAGCATCTTCATACTATAAACGACAAAATTTATATCTGCTTTACCTTGACTGTCGCTAGGCTGTATTTCATAATTGTTGGAATCCCCCCCTTTTCAGACTGAAAACCGGGCCCTGACCGTAAAAAATACAATATATTTTGCAGCATCAAACTAATTTGAACTTATTAAAAACCGTAAAACCTTATGGCAAACATTCCTCATACTTGAGGAGTTAGAGAATCCGTGGAAGATCGCATTTCCGTATTATCGCCCATTGTCGCCCGAAAAATATCTCCCAAAACACTGGCCCTGGAACCGCCTTGTTTCAAGTCAGAAGCTCCAAAATGACTCCAGATGTGAAAAATTAATTAATTTTAGGAAAAATTTCCAAAAGGTTACATAAGCCTATCGCAGCCGTTTAAAAGATATCTAAGAAAAAATGAGGGTGGGCATATTTGCCCCCCCCCCACCACTTATAGGGTTTAAATGTCGAGTGGTGCAGACTGACGTGTGAGTCACGCGGCTCGTGTCTGACCACCCTGTGACCTTTGTCAGCCACTCCCTGACCTCTGAGCATGTGACCTCAGTGACCCCAAAGAGACAGCGGAGCCGCTGGGAGCTGCCCGCGACGATAGCGTCTCCCGAGACGTTCTGAATGAACCAGCTAATGACCAGGATTTTATGAATTGCCCGCATTGCTAATTAATACGGAGACGGTCTCGGTGGGAAACGTCTGTTCTCAGTGGGAAATATCCAGTATCGTTGGGACATATCCAGTCACGGTAGGAAATTACCAGTCTTGGTGGGAAACATCCAGTATCGTTGGGACATATCCAGTGACGGTAGGAAATGATCAGTCTTGGTGGGAAATATCCAGTATCGTTGGTACATATCCAGTCACGATAGGAAATGATCAGTCTTGGTGGGAAATATCCAGTATCGTTGGGACATATCCAGTCACGGTAGGAAATGATCAGTCTTGGTGGGAAATATCCAGTATCGTTGGGACATATCCAGTCACGGTAGGAAATGATCAGTCTTGGTGGAAATATCCAGTATCGTTGGGACATATCCATCAGTCCCGCTGTTATCTGACAAATCTGATGCACTGTGCCGGGCGAATCGTTTCTCTACACATCTTTGTTTGACCTGTGTCTTGGCGACTTTTGCTTGCAGAAATATAGGTCCGGTGTTGCAACGATGTTTTGTAGGTAATTTCGTGGACGGAACAGGGGTGCACGTGCGCACGTGCAATGTAACC